>BLSH010029916.1:77964-90285 GCA_018402905.1 Glandirana rugosa
AATACAGTCAAGTCAGTTTAATCGGGAGGATCAAGAACAGAACTCCGATGTCTTACTAATCAAAGATACGACACCTTTTTTCCTATCCCTCTACCAAACTTGACGGTGTCTACAGTGTTTTCACCGTATTCAGGACGAGCCGAGGTTAAGTCATCTCCAGACGAGTACCTAGACGACTCGCCTCGTCTCCCCTGTTTCGGGGACACTTATGACAAAGGGACAGATCATTAGTGTGGATCATCTAGTGTGTATCCATCACAACTCGCTTGGGCCTGACATTGCAAGCCCAGGCATGGCTTGAAAGCCCACAGGCACCGTACCTAACCCCGGACCGAACCCGAACGATTTTTGAAATGTCCGGGTCCATGCCACGGACACCCGAAAGTTCGGTACGGACCCGAACGTTACAGTCCGGGTTCGCTCAACACTACCTATGTGTGATCTACTAGGTGTGATTACTAGACAGGGAAACAGTATTCACAGGGGCTTTGTCCCCTCTGCTCCGCTCAGCAGATCCATGAGCAGACCTCTACTGAATTGGAGCCGAGCAGGACTTATGCCACTTTTGTGACATCTGTGGCAGTTCAAACCATCTCCCTATCCTTTTTTCCACAGCATAGAAACTAATCATTCTGTAGCCTCAAGACAAGAACTAGGAGGGCTAATTTGACTGAACTGACATAACGCAGAAACAGCGGCGGCTGGTGCATAAGGGGCGCTTGGGCGCCGCCTCCCCGCCGCTGACAAGTAAAAAAAAAAAAGTGTCAGCCCAGCCCCCCTGCAGGTGGCGCCATAATATTGACTTTTTTTTTTTTTCCTTGGCTCCTTGCTGTTAGCTGACAGCAAGTAGTGAGCCGATTGGTCAGCCATTAAAGTTTATGTGTGTGCACTGAACAAGCGCACACACATAAACTGATTGGCTGCCCCCTGAGCCATCAGAGCCAATGACTCTCTGTCATTGGCTGCTGTGGGCGGGGGGCGGGACTGTGGCAGATGTGCTGCCTGTGTGATTACTCACACATGCGCAGCACTCCGCGGGGATTCAGTCCCGAGCTGCTCAGCATGCCGACCGTAAGCCGAGCTCTGCATAGACCTGGCTTGCCTGCTATTAGACAGGGCAAGTGCTTTGGGGCGGGGCACCGCTCTGTATGCCCTATTTGATGCTCTGTATGCTCTATCTGATGCTCTGTATGCCCTATCTGATGCACTGTATGCCCTATCTGATGCCCTATCTGATGCCCTCCATGCCCTATCTGATGCCCTGTATACCTTATTTGGTGCTCTGTATACCCTATCTGGTGCCCTGTATGCCCTATCTGGTGCTCTGTATACCCTATCTGGGGCTTTGTATACTGCTATATGGTGACTCTGTATACTGCTATCTGGTGATGCTGTATACCCTATCTGGTGATGCTGGGTTGTATACTCCTGACACAAGGGGTGGAAACTATAAGGGGTGGGGCTTATGAGAAGCGGGAGGGGTCAAAAAGGAAGGGCGGGGTCTGGCGCCCCCATCCTAAAATTTCACCAAGCCGCCACTGCACAGGAAGTGTGCACAGTACAGCTCTGAATTCTGACATGATCAATAGGTTTTTTTTGCACTAATTGAACAGATATAATAAAATGTTTCCAATGGACCAAGAGACCAAAAGGTAGCAAATAAGAGAAGTTCATCATCAGGGTTTTCAGATAATTTAATTGAAGCTCCCCATTATCACTTTTCTGCCTATAACACACGTTTTGTGCTGTGTTTGTATTGTTCTTCCTGCAGACAGTGAAAACTGCATGAAATGTCCTGATGATGAATGGCCAAATAAGAAGAAGGATCGGTGTGTTCCAAGAGTGGTGGAATTTCTCTCCTACACTGATGATCCCATTGTTGCAGTATTTTCAGCTGTGTCCATTCTCTGTTGTTTTCTGACTGGTTTCATATTGGGAATATTTATACATTACCAGGACACCCCCATTGTTAAAGCCAATAACCGGAACCTGAGCTATCTTCTCCTGGTCTCCATCATGCTGAGCTTCCTCTGTGTCTTCTTGTTCCTCGGCCATCCAGTAGATGTGACCTGCATGCTGCGTGTCACCTCTTTTGGTGTCATCTTCTCAGTTGCTGTCTCTTCTCTACTTGCCAAAAGTATCATGGTGTTTATTGCTTTTAAAGCCATCAAACCTGGGAGCCCCTGGAGGAAATGGATGGGAGCCAAACTGACCAATTTTATCATTTCTGTCTTCTCACTGGTTCAAGTCATAATCTGTATCACTTGGTTGTCTATTTCTCCCCCCTTCCAGGATCGGGACACTCACTCTTATCAGGGGAAGATCATCATTCAGTGTAATGAGGGTTCAGTTATCGGCTTCTACTCTGTCCTGGGATATATGGGACTTCTGGCAGCTGTGAGTTTCATTATCGCTTTTTTAGCCAGGACATTACCGGATAGTTTTAATGAGGCCAAGTACATCACCTTCAGCATGCTGGTGTTCTGCAGTGTCTGGATTGCCATGATCCCGGCCTATCTGAGCACCAAAGGCAAATACATGGTGACTGTGGAGGTTTTTTCTATAATAGCATCAAGTTCTGGACTTCTTGTCTGTATATTTTTACCAAAATGTTACATAATTCTTTTCAGACCTGACCTGAATACAAAAACAGTTATCCACTAATATGTATGGAGAAACACTGGGTTACCAGTAGTTGTAGAATTATCTCTATTATTGTTTATTTTAGTATTTTGCTAGTGTATTGAGAATGAACACTGTTATATATAAACATTTAATAATTACCTCTCTGATGGAAGGTGAGTCTAATTTTTGCTCTGGACATCACTGGTATCGGACACTTTGGGTTTATTGGAAGCCTTGTCTCATGTTGGGTGTTGTGTTTGTTCCCACCAGGTGTTACATCACTATAGAACAATGTAGTCCTTTAGTGAGGAGGAACCACAGTGACCAGTGGGGGGTAAAGTATCCAATACATTCTAAGGTGTCCGATACCAGAGACACCCTCACTCTTCAAGAGAGGGAAGATTTCACTTTCTAATTTCCAGAAAGATAATTAATAAATATGTTCTTTTATAAGCTGATTGTGATTGTCATTATTTTAGTGTCAGGGACACATTAATTATATTGAACGTAGATGTATCCAGCTATGTTAATGAATACATTTTGTTGGTGTACTCTAAAGTCATTTTTAATATTAGTTAAAGTTGATGAGATCATGTTCTCAGTAACTTCACATTATAAGGAATATGTTGAGTTCATTTTAAAGGATTTTAAAGGACCAAATAAAAAAAAATCTTTCTCTTTGTATAAATATCTTTGTAAACGGCTGCGGCAAGGGAGTATTCGGCTTCCCCATACAATGCTGCAGAGACAACACTCCTACCCCACACCTCGCCAGATCCTGATATGAAAACTTCCAAAGCTAAAAACAGCTTCTAGGTGCTGATTGATCAATCATAGGCTTTATTCTGAAGAAGACATTAAACAGTAGAATTATGCCAGCTTAATATGATTTTTTTTATTCCATAAAACTTTATTAGTCGAGTAAGACAGTGTACAGAAATGATCAGTAATGTAGAGGCCTCGTAAGCTTTAGAGACATAACGGCGGGTTGAAGCGTTACATTCTTTTCATTCAAAGTTCAACATATTTTGCTTCTTAGATGGGCATGTATTGAACTTTTAGACAGAGGAAGAGAAGAAGGAGGATGGGGGGGGGGGGGGAGTAGGGGTAGTGTGGCTTGTATGCCGGGGGTTGGGGGTGGGGGGGGGAGAAAGCATTATGGATTTCCTGCAAAACGGTCAGGGGGTCTACCATGTCTGACCGTAATATTATTTTAAATGAAAGTTCTTACTAATAAGGACCCCATAATATGGTATATCTGCCAGCTCCAAGATCTTCTATTCAGATATGTCAAAGAAAAAGCTAAAAAGATTAAGAAGTAACAATCCCCCATGATCCCTTCCTATAAGTATTCTAATCATACACACTAAAAACAGCGCTGCATAAAAATAAAAAAATATATAAAAATAAAACCAAAAAATATGATACATTATTAATCAATGTTCCTCAAATAAATATACTTACTGCATCATTAAACATATTAAATGTGTGAATAATAAAGTGCCAAACTCTGTAACATTAACACATAGATCTTCAATGACATAACAAACAAAACTCATCCCACAATAAACGTACCAAAGAATGTGCAAAATTATGAAATTCCCTTAAATCGTGTACAACACGTGAAAATCAAGTCACCCACAATACTAAGTGCAATAAATACCCTCCTCAGTGACATAGAAGAAGTTTCGTCCTTTGAATTCTACAAACAATCTCTTCATGAACCCTCCCCCCAAGCCGTCATCCACTCAACTTATAAGTCTGACGTCTTCAATGAATAAGTTGGTCATAGAGCGCTTGTTTTATATAAAAAATCAGATGGGTAACTCAGGTCCACATAGACAAATGCAGTCAGTCACACATGAAACAAAAGCACACTTTCTACAGAGATGCCCTGCTTCAAAAAAATCTGTTCACCTTAAAAGAGAGGTCTTCTCAACACAAAATTATAATGAACTTTAGTATACAGTGCTAAATGTCTCATGCCCTTTTACAGTTTAAAGGTTTATAAATATCTGAGATGGAGTAGGAGCCTTGGTTCAGCAGTCGGTCCATCTTAGAAATTTGGAATTTCTTGATTCGGTTGCGGCAGTGGGTGTTAACATAGTTGATACATTGGCAGTAATGAAAGGTGGGAGTTTTGAATAAAGAGAAAGTCGTGGCTACTTTTGAAAAAGGAGGACATGTCCCAATGTCCAGACTTTATAAGGATGAAAATAAGGTCAAGCCTTGTGAATAGAGTTGAGCGAACCAGAACTGTAACGTTCGGGTCCGTACCGAACTTTCAGGTGTCCGTGTTCCGAACTCGAACGTTTAAGAAAAAGTCCTGGTTCTGGTATTTTATCACGCATGTTGAATAGCTGCAGGGCAGCCAATCAACAAGTGTTTCACTGATTTTCCCTAGAAGCCATCACAGCCATGCCTACTAATGGCATGGTTGTGATTGGCCAGTGCATCATGTGACCCAGCGTCTATATGAGGCTGGAGTCACAATGCTGCATGTCACATGCTCTCAAGTTAGTGTAGGGAGAGGATGCTGCCGGTGCTGTGAGGGACAGATTGTGAGGGAAAAATTGCAGCTCTAATTACTAGGTAGAGATTACTACTACTGCTTTGAGAGACAGATTGTAGATCTATAACATCTCATCCTGCATTACAGAACAATCTGATTACAGAACGATCTGATACTGGACTAGGTAGAGATTACTACTGCTTTGAGGGACAGATTGCAGATCTAATAACATCTCCCATTTCTCTTCCTTTTGCAGCCCTCTAGCTTTTGCCAGGACTTTTTACAGCCATTTTTGTGCCGAAAAGTTCAGGTCCCCATTGACTTCAATGGGGTTCGGGGTCCGGGGTCACGTTCGGGTAACATTCGGTACCGAACCCGAACGTTTCCCCGAAGTTCGGCCGAACCCGCCGAACCCGAACATCCAGGTGTTCGCTCAACTCTGCTTGTGAAGGCTTCATGTTCCATTCCCAGAGGGAACAGCGGGTTGCCTTGGATGGGTAGGTGTCTGGAGAAGAAAAGGGAGAGATCCAACTTTTTTTGAGTTTCCAACTCCATGTCATTTCATGTCTTGTCAGATAAAGTTGTAACCTGCTTGAACTTTGTAATATCATGTCATGTTTGTCGGTGGAAACTGTTATCATATCAATGTGACCTTTATCATGTGACCATGTATTGCCTATTCTGGAAATCACCATCTCCATGTTATGAGAATTCATTCACTCAAGGTACACCTATAATGCTTAGGAAATAAAAGAGGGATGTCATTCAATAAAATAGGGCCCCAATGAGATTCTTTGTGAAGTCTGCACACTGTGACATCACATAACCTTACACCACCTGACAATTTCCTTATCAATCATATCATACATCCGTAATATATAACTAAAACATTCATCATAAATATATGCGCCATTTATTTCTGCAACATCACCATTCGTTTTTTATATATTGTGTGAAAGCAGAATAAAATATTGGTAGTTTTATGACACACATTTGTTACAAACCAGTTGATCAAATACATATTTTTAGTAAAAAAAATATATATATACGAACGTTAATTTTAGTTAACACAAATGCAATATATTACCCAGCTGTTAATAAAATATGAAATATGAGCTTGTGTTCAGTAAATAGATACCCAACATGTCAGCACTTAAAATTGTGTGTGCTCCGGAAACAGCCACAAACTTTGGTAATCAAAATTGTCCATAGGTTACATTTTAAAAGCCTTTACTGGTCATCAGTTTAGAGTTACATTTTTTTCTTTAGTATTTCTTACTCTTTTAACTTTTTTCACATGTATCCCTTGCATTCCACGGAAGAAAGATAATGGCGCACAAACTCAGAGGCGTAACTAGAACCTTCAGGGCCCCTGTGCAAGAAAATATGAAGGGCCCTTCCCTCTTCCCACTGATCCTGGGGCCCTTTACTCCTATTGCAGGTCCCTTTATTATGGTACCGCAGTGGGGCTGATAGTTCCCTCACTGGTGTCAGTAGTTTTTCATTTTATTTGTATTATTTTTTTACCATTTCATTTTATCTCCTTTACAAGTTTTTTTTTAGGAGCTCTGTTGGGGGGCTTTGATGAGATATCAGGGGTCTAATCAAACCTCAGCTTTCAATCTCCATCTGTGCAACCTCAGCTGCACAGAATGAATGAACAGGAATAGTTGTGCACCGAGCCTCCTAATCATTCAAAACTGAAAGTATAGTAAAAGACAGTTTACTATGCTTCAGTTATGAATGAACCAATTGGTACCAATCACTGACTCTATCCATTCAGAAAAGGAAGGAGCTGGTAAATGACAAATTGACCGACCCGTTCCCATCTCTCCATCATGACGCATCTTCTACAGCAGCTGGCAGGAGAGAGGAGGGGGAAGACAGCAGCTCTGTGGGGGGACCAGGGGAGCACACAGGGACCCTGGGAATAGCAAAAGAAAAGTAAACTGGATAGGAGGGGTGGTGGGGGCAGCATATAGAGGAACCAATCTCCTCCATCAGGAGGAAAATGGAGGAGATTGGGTCCTCTAAATGCCGCTCCGGCCATCCCTCCTATTCAGATGTACAAGGGAGGCACACGGGCCCCATGGACCATGGGGCCTGGTAGCAATTGCAACCCCTGAAACCCCTATCTTTACACCCCTGCACAAACTGTTTTGTATTATCTGCTTCCCTGGACACTTTTGTTGTCGGTACCTTACTTTAAGTAAAGTTAGGCTTCTTTGGGAAGCATTTTCTTAGTTCTTGTTTTTCTTTAAAATTTCTAATATTTCTCCCAAATGTCTTCTCTTCTTTATAGTGCACATTAAAATGTCTAATAAAAGTCTTTTGATATTCTACATGTCTTAACTACTTGCCGACCTCCCGCCGCAGCGTGACGGCAGCAAGATGGCTCGTTATTGTGAACCGCCGTCACAGGACGACGGGAGCGATAACTAGCATTGTGAGCGCATTGTGAGCGCGTGCTGCCGGTGGCGCACTTGCACGCTCACTGTGTCCGGGGGGGCTAGGGAGCAGGTAGGGTGGACTTAATCCTCACTGGCTACTCACGATGGCTCCCCACGCAGTGAAAGAACGGAGGTCCGTGTAAGTAAACACGGATCTCCGTTCTGACAGGTGGGGAAGGACAGTGATCACAGGCTTCCTGTATATGGAAGCTATGATCACTCCCCTCCCCCTGCCAGCCCAGCATCAATACAGTTAGAACACAGTGAGGAAACACAGTTAACCCTTAGAGTGGCCCCTGCATGTTATCCCCTTCACTGCCAATGGCATTTATACAGTAATCAGTGCATTTTTATAGCACTGATTTCTGTATAAATGCCAAGGGTCCCAAAAAAGTGACAAAATGGTCCGACATGTCCTCAGCAATATCGCAGTACCGCTAAAAATCGCAGATCGCCACCATTACTAGTAAAAAATAAAAAATAAATAAAAACCCCAGAAATTAATTCTCATCATCCGTAAACGCAGCAACTTTTGCGCAAACCAATCAATAAATGCTGATTGCGATTTTTTTAACCAAAAATATGAGGGAGAATATAAATCGGCCAAAACCAATGAAAAAAAAAATGTTTTTTTACTATTTTTTTTTTTTTGGATTTGTATTTTAGCAAAAAGTAAGAAAAACTGCTTTTTTTTTGCAAAATTGTCGCTCTTTTTTTATTTATAGCGGCGATCAGAAATAATGCAGAGGGGATCAAATACCACCAAAAGAAAGCTGTATTTGTGGGGAAAAAAGGACGCAAATTTTGTTTGGGTAAAACATCGCACGACCGCGCAATTGTCAGTTAAAGCGACGCAGCGCCGAATCGCAAAAAGTGCTCTGGTCCTAAAGTGTGAAATCCTTCCGGGGGGCTGAGGTGGTTTCCTCTTCTAGAAGATTATTTTGGTATCCCTTATTTGTTAATCTATTTTTAATAATTTTTGCTTGTGCTAAAAAGTCCCTTCCTTTTGGAAAATGAATTTTAATTGCATTGATTGGTCCCTTTGGACATTTTATATCCATGTAGAACGATGGCAGCTAGTTAATGTTAGGTAACTGTCCCTATCCATTACTTTGAAATGTACTTTGATGCATAAAGCACCCTGATCTACAAAATGTTCACACCTAAAAAGTTAACTGACATTCTGTCATACTGATAAGAAAATCAATTTTAAATATTATCATTGATGTCATTTAAAAATTAGCACAGACTTTCTTCAAATATCTTCCATGCTATTTTGACATCATCTATGAAATGTAGAAGACTAATTTTTGGTTCCTATAAGAGAAGATTTACTGATTTTTCCACTCCACTATGAATACATTGGCAAGGCTGGGAGCAAATTTATGACCCATGGCTGCTCCCATAATTTGAATATAAAATTTGCTTCCATACCAGAAATAACTGTGCCATAAATCATTCCTTGTGCCCAAACCCAATGAGCTGCTTCATAGGCATCACCCTGATTAATAATCATGTATAAGGAGTAGAGATGGGCCAAACAACTTCCTGTTTGGTTTGCAGAACTTTTGCAGATCGCATACATTCAGAACTGAATAATGATTGAAGTCTATAGGACACGACTGGAAAAATCAAAAATGCCCATTTTGAAGGCTTATATGCAAGTAATTAGGCATACAATGGTTATGGGGGTGTGGGTACTGCCCTGGGGGACATGTAAAAGTTTGTAAAAAACATAATTTTTAAACGAGCAGTGATTTACTGATGCTTAAAGTGAAAATATAAAAATGATAAATAACAATAAAAATGAAAAATGAAAAAATTACCCCCCTTAATAACAAGAGCAATTTTCAGCTTTCAGTGCTCTCACATTTTGAATGACAATTACTCAGTCATGCAACACTGTACCCATATGAAATGTTTGTCCTTTTTTCACACAAATAGAGCTTTCTTTTGGTGGTATTTATTGGCCACTGGGTTTTTTTGTACTATAAATGAAAAAAGACTGAACATTTTGTAAAAAATGCATTTCCTGACAGACTCCATGGCAGCATACGTTTGGGTTAGCCCCGCCTCCACTCCTCCCCTATAGGACCCCACTCCCATAAATTCTTGCTCCGAGCCAGAGGCCGTGTTCCTTTTTTGTCCTCCTCCTAAGGACCGTGTTGTTTATTTGATTACCTGAAGTTTTTTCTCTCTGCGATCAAGACCGGCCAACAACGACCACTGGAAAGACAGGTCGCCATACTCCGATAAGCCCTAGCTACTAGCGAGGTATGGAGTGGGCAGTTGGAAGAGCTGCTGGATACTCCGATAAGCCTTAGCTACTAGCAAGGTATGGAGTGGGCAATTGGAAGAGGCGCTGGAAGAGCTAGAAACCTAGCCACTGGCAGGTAAGCGGCGCAACGGTCAGACAGCCCAGCTACTAGCGGGTGGCCCTATCTGCCCCAAGTACGGTGTGATCAGCCTACCTGGTCCGGTTTGATCGTGGAAGCAGGATCGAATTGCGGTGATGTATACCTTTATATTACATATTCCATGGCAGCAGTGTGTGGTTGTCTGTTTTCTTCCCTGTCTCTAGTGTTTTCCAGTCTATGGCGGCTGGGGCGCATGGGCATTCCAAGCCACTGCTTTCTCTTTCAGCCGGGTGTCCCCAGGTTACTCCTGACCAGGGACCCAGTGCATGCGCACTGTGGGCGGCGGTGGCATCATTTCAGTGGAGAAATTCAATTAGCGGTCAGTACTGTTGATATAGGGATTTCTCTGGGGGCAGCTTTCAGCAGTGTTCCCTAGATGCTGTGTGCAGTCATCTCAGGTATATGCTTTGCATTTACTTCCTGGTAAGCTGCCTGTGTAATTCTGCTATGCCTTGATCAGCTGGGCAGGTTGTCTGGCTGTGCAGTTTTGCACGGTGGATGTTTCACTGCCCCCCCTGGTGGCCAGCCCTTGTGCAGCAAGTAGGAGAGGGGGGGGGGGTTTAACCCTTTCCTTTCCTTGCTGACCTGGGTACTCTTTTCGAGTTGAAACCTTTCCTTTCTATCCTATTTTGTTTTCTTTATTTTTCCTTCTAGGTCAAAGTAGCAAGATACGGCACAAGATGATAAAGACCTCATTAGGTCACAACATTCCTCTTCCAAATGTATTTGGCATAGGGCACTGTCAAGGCCCAGCCTTCATAGTAGAAGCTATGAATCCCCCTTCACGCACCCACCGCTATGTCAGCTGCTCCAAGAAGGGAGCCTACTGGGCATGCGGGACTCCGGTCTCAGAGGGTAAGTCTCTGCATAGCTATGCTAAGGCCCAGGTGGTTGGAGAAGGGGATAGTGATTTCCAACAGATGGAATCTCTGATGAGGCATGTGGTGCAAGAATCCCTTAAAGAGTGGAATGTGAGCCACATTAAGATTTCAATAGCCATTGCGGCATCAAGCCATCCGTCTATAAAGACCTCCAACAGTGGGGCAGAGGGAGATAAGTCTCTTTACCCTGATAACGCCTTTTGTTAAGGCAATGAGGGGTGCATTTACACTAATAGAACCTGTGGAGTCCCCTGCAAAGTAAGAGGAAGCTCTATAAGCACCTTGGGCTCCGTTTTTTTCTCCAGTGCAACTTGTCATGCATTCCAATCTATGCGACTTAAAGTTGCAGCAACTCTGAAAAGGTTCCTGCACTACTTCGGTGCAACCTTTGTTGCAGCTCTGATCCAGAGACTGTAAGGTTGGATCGGGGGCTGCACTTAGTCGCACTCCCGAGTCGGTGCGACTTTGGGGTCGCAATAGTGGAGATGTAACCTCAGAGAGAGTGTTCTATTCTCCCCGTTCTTAACGGAACTAGGGGACATGATTTCGGATGAGCAAGGTCGCAGGATATACCTCCCTTCTGAGCAAACGTGTCACTTTTCCTTGCAGTGGATGCAGATGCAGTGAATGGCCTGAAGGTTGGTTTGGGCTCTTGTGGCCACATTAAAGGAAAAGAAAAAAAATAAAATAAATAAATAAATTAAAAGGGAAGGAAATGTGGACCCAGTACACAGGAGCGTTTTCAGAAACGCTATACCTCAGAATACGGAGATGGTGTTGGTTTCCATGGTAGCATCATCTGCATGGTGGCACGTGTTATGCTCTCATCAGTTACGGCAAGTGAGTGCTATGGCTAGGGCCTGTGCCTGCTGATCCTGCCACTATCAAGCATAATATAGCATTCCCTTTGAGGGAGCTTCATCTTTGCAAGCTGATGAGCACCGCATCCCGGGCTACAGTTGGCAAGCTAGTGTCTTGCCTCAGGACCAGTGCCTGAAAGTCTGGAAAACAACAGTCTAGAGAACAAAGTTCGGCGCGTGCGAGGGTTGCACATTTTTACAGCCCAGGTCTGGATTTTAGGAAGAGCTGGTGTGGAGACCAGCCGTTCTGTGATCGAACGGTTGACATCGGGCCCTACGCCACGAGTAGTCGAACGTTTCTACTTCGAGGGAGTTTCCCTTACGATATAATACGAACTATCACCGTCCTAGTCGTCCGTGTCCGGGATCGGTATCGTGAGTGAACGGCATTGACTACTCTCGTATTGTGCACGGTGGTACGTCTACTACGATGGTACCTTTGGTTGTGGTAGAGGCATAAGACTCCATATCGCAAAGACTTTTGCGAGGACACATGACCCAGGTGTAAAGGAAGGGAAAATTAAATAAATAAATAAAATAAAAAAAAGAAAAGGAAATTACACCGGTGTTCTCGGG
>BLSH010029916.1:91899-122001 GCA_018402905.1 Glandirana rugosa
CCCACCCTGAGGACGACGGTACCTCAGGTAGTCCTTTCCTTTTAATGCCATAAACTATAAGTTAAAAGGTAAAAGGACTGTCTGAGGTACCGTCGTATGCAAACCCTTAATTGAGCGATTTATGGGTTACCCGCCCGTTACAATAGGGTTTCCGAAATTAAACATAGCAGTGCTGTTCTGGACGTTCGGTTTTATTGGTCTCCTATTTCTTCGTCTGAGATGTGCTGTTACTCGGTATTTGCATAACTAACTCCTGGTGTTCCTACGGGATGTCTGATGGCTCAGAGAGCCAGGGGGCTTGGCTGCTTTGGAGGTACTGTCTGCTCGTATGACCAAGCATGGGTTTACATCTTGGGCAGATTCACAGCATGTGATTCCCAAGTAGTCTGTAGGGCATCCTTGTGGTCCTCAATCAATACGTTTATGGCTCATTGTCGTGTAGAGTCTGCTTCTTTATCCTCTGGTTATTTTGGCTTGCAGGTCTTGTCGTGACGATACAAATTAAAGCCTTTGGGATAACATTGCCCGCCCATTGGGTATTTAGCGAGTTAATTCCCAAACGTATGCTGCCATGGAGTCTGTCAGGAAAATGGAAAATTGAATATCAAATACCGTAATTTTCCTTTCCTGATGGACTCCATGGCAGCAGGAGTCCCACCCCAATGTCTTGAGGAGGCTAGTTACGGAACACGGCCTCTGGCTCGGAGCAAGAATTTATGGGAGTGGGGTCCTATAGGGGAGGAGTGGAGGCGGGGCTAACCCAAACGTATGCTGCCATGGAGTCCATCAGGAAAGGAAAATTACGGTAAGTATTTGATATTCAATTTTCCATTTTTTCTTAAATTCTGTTATAATATTTTGCGAATTAGTAATTTTTCTTCATACATTTTGGCCAAAATTTATACTGCTACATATCTTTGGTAAAAAATAACCAAAATTTGTGTATATTATTTGGTTTTTGTGAAGGTTATAGAGTCTACAAGCTATGGTGCCAATCGCTGAAAATTGATCACACCTGATGTACTAACAAGTGTGATTAAGACACTAACAAGCCAGGAAAGTACAAATACCCCCCAAATGACCCCTTTTTGGAAAGTCGACATTCCAAAGTATTTAGTAAGAGGCATAGTGAGATTTTTGAAGTTGTCATTTTCTCCCACAATTTGCAAAATTAATATTTTGTTTCTGTTTTTTTCACAAAATTGTCATATTAACAGGTTATTTCTCACACCCAGCATATGCATACCACCAATTACTCCCCAAAACACATTCTACTGCCCCTGCTGAGTATGACGATACCACACGTGTGAGACTTTTACTCAGTCTGGCCACATAGAGAGGTTCAACATGCAGGGAGCACTGTCAGGTGTTCTACGAACATAAAATCTACAATTAATTTCTTGACCACCTCTTGCATTTTTGAAGGTCCTGGAGCACCAGGACACTGAAAATGAGAAAAAAACAAACCCATTTTGGAAAGTAAACACCCCAACGTATATTCTAGGAGGCATAATGAGTCTTTTGAACATGTCATTTTTTTCCACAAGTTTTTGGAAAATCTGGAAAGAAAACGAAAAAGCATTTTTTTTGTTAAAGTTGTTGTCAATGAGTACAATATTTCTAACACCCAAAATATATGTTTCTACTCCTCCTAAGTATCACGATACCCCATGTATGGGACTTTTATACATCCTGGCCGCATACAGAGGCACAACATGCAGGGAGCACCATCAGATGTTTTAGGGGCATACATTGCACATCTAATTTGATTACCTATTACACTTTTGTGAGGCACTGTAGTGGCACTGATGGGCACTGTAGTGATACTGATGGGCACTGTAGTGGCATGATGTGGCGTGGATGAGAACTGATGTGGTATGGATGAGCATGAACGAGACATAAATGAGCCAAGGATGGGGATGGATGAGCATGAATGAGCCATGGATGGGGATGGATGAGCCACAGATGGGGATGGATGAGCCCTGGATGGGGATGGATGAGCCACGGATGGGGATGGCTGAGAGTGAGCATGGATGGGGATGGCTGAGCATGGATGGGAATGGCTGAGCATGTATAGGGATGGCTGAACATGGATGGGATGACTGAGCATGGATGGGGATGGCTGAGCATGGTTGGGGATGGCTGAGTATGGATGAGATTGCTGAGTAAGGATTGGATGGTTGAGTATGGATGGGATGGCTGAACATTGATGGGGATAGCGGAATATGGATGGGGATGGCTGAGCATGGTTGGGGATGGCTGAGTATGGATGAGATTGCTGAGTATGGATTGGATGGTTGAGTATGGATTGGATGGTTGAGTATGGATGGGATGGCTGAACATTGATGGGGATAGCGGAATATGGATGGGGATGGCTGAGCATGGATGGGGATGGCTGGATATGGATGGGGATGGCTGAGTATGGATGGGGATGGCTGAGTATGGATGGGGATGACTGAGCATTGATGGGATGGCTGAGCATGGATGGGGATGGCTGAGCATCGGTGGGGATGGCTGAGCATGGGTGGGATGGCTGAGCATGGATGGGATGGCTGAGTATGGATGGGATGCAGAGGTGTAGCTTGAAGCTTGTGGGCCCCGATGCCCAAAGTTTACCTGGCCACCCCCCTCCACTACTTCC
Source organism: Glandirana rugosa (assembly GCA_018402905.1). NCBI lineage: Eukaryota > Metazoa > Chordata > Amphibia > Anura > Ranidae > Glandirana > Glandirana rugosa. The sequence goes on from BLSH010029916.1 coordinate 94,541, forward strand.
AGTGTGTGTGCATATACACCCACCGCATGCCAAGATACTCAAAGTGGCTTAAGAGTTTTGAGTTCACAGAGTTCCGCATTGCATCAGAGGACTGGGATCACCACTGGAGAATCAGAGGACAGGGACCCCTGGCAGAGCTCCTTTCCCATCCCAGCACTGTATACAGCCCCCCCCCCCCCCCACACACTACACAGGGCTGAAATCCCATTCCTTTACACACAGTCTGTCAGTCTTCACGGGGTGTATCTGGCTTTTATGTTGCAGATACACCCTGTGCTGATTGTGGCTGACTGGCTGTGTTGTAAAGGAATGTGATTTCAGCCCTGCAGAGGAGGGGCAGTATAGAGTGCTGTAATGGGAAAGGAGCTCAGTAGCCAGGCATAGCATCCAGGGTGGAGGGGATGGTCAGGGGTAGGGTTGCCGCATCATCCCTTTAATCCAGGACATTAATTATACAGGTTGTTCTGAGGCTAATTTAATGCAGATAAGGCACCAAGTGAGTTTAATTACTTCCTTAATCAGCCACAGAACCTGTGTAATGAATGTGTGTCCTGGATTAAAGGGATTATGTGGCAACCCTAGTCAGGGGGCTTTGGGGGAGCACAACTTAGATCTGGGAGGGGGGCAAAGCCATGTGACACAAAATCTGGAGCCTGCAGCTCCATAGGGCCCCTCAGGAGGTGTTAAGGGATTTGTTTTAGCAATTTCTTATAGTTCCTCTGTCACTGTTGGGGGAAGGTCACCTCCCAGAGGTCTGTGTCTTTTCCTCAGTTGTCAGGGAAGTGGGGTAAGCAGACATCCCCGGTAGGGGGGTACAGTGAATTCCAGCTGCTGACTAGGAGACACTGTGTCTTACCTCACCAGTGACATCGGCCCCATCGTGGCTACAGGACGGCACTTTCCTCCTCTTAGCTCACTGAGCTTGGTTACCATTCCATGTTGCCAGCACACAGCACAGATATTTCTCCATCCTGGGCTGTCCTCACCGGTGCTCCTCTCCATTCAGGAAGTGGCTCACAGCTTCTCCCCAGCCAATGAGAATGGAGTGGTGTGGACTGTGGAAGGCAAAGTGTAAGCCCAGTACTGGAGCGTAATGTGGGGCCCTAGGAGAGATCGGAGCTGGACTTTGTGAAGGATATGATAATATGACAGGAAGGCTGCAGGGGTCCCCTGGAGCTAGGGACAGGGTTGCAATTGTGACCCCTGAAACCCCTTATGCTACGCCCATGATTGGGTGGCTGAGCACAGATGGGGTGGCTGAGCATGGATGGGGTGAGTGCAGGAATGGGCACAGATCAGCACTGTGGGCACTACAGATCCAGCCCACAGTGCTGCTGCACCTGATCTCTCCCCTCTCCTCTCACACTGTAGCGAGTTTTATGAGGCACTGTAGTGGCACTCATGGGCATGGATGAGAATTGATGTGGCATGGATGAGCACGAATGAGGCATAAATGAGTCATGGTTGGGGGTGGATGAGCATGAATGAGCCATGGATGAGAATGAATGAGCCATGGATAAAGATGGATGAGCCATGGATGGAGATGGATGAGCCATGGATGAGCATGAATGAGCCATGGATGGGGATGGATGAGCCATGAATGGGGATGGATGAGCCGTGGATGGGGATTGATGAGCCCTGGATGGGGATGGCTGAGCATGCATGGGGATGGTTGGGCATGGACGAGATGGCTGAGCATGGATGGGAATGGCTGAGCATGGATGGAGATGGCTGAGTATGGATGGGATGGCTGAGCATAGATGGGAATGGCTGAGCATGGATGGGGATGGCCGAGTATGGACGGGATGGCTGAGTATGTATGGGATGGCTGAGCATAGATAGGGATGGCTCAGCATGGATGGGATGGCCAAGTATGGATAAGATGGCTAAGCATGGATGGGATGGCTGAGTATGGATGGGATGGCTCAGTATGGGTGGGGTGCATGAAAGGAATGGGCACAGATCAGCGCTGTGGGCACTACAGATACAGCCCACAGCGCTGCTGCACCCAATATGTCCCCTCTAATCTCACACGGTAGCGATCGGTATGGAGAGGGGAGGGATGAACCGGGCATGCGCCAGCTTGTTTACTACTGATTGCTCCATCATTGGACGGAGTGATCACATGGTAAAAGGTAGCTGTCATTGGTCATTTACCGTGATCCGGAGGAACCAGCTGTCACAGATAGTCCAGGGGGCGCGCAGGAGCGCGATTCTGGGAGGGCATCACAGTACGCCCTCCCAGAGTTATCCGACCGTGCTGTAGCCATCATTCAGCTATGGCCCGGTCATCAAGTGGTTAAATATAGTGCCTGGGGGGTCCCCTTAATCCTCCTGTAAAGTGGCACATCTGTACTGTGTATGGAATCTGCTGCAGCCATAAAGACATTCATAAAGTCCAAAAAAATGACAGTTTCCATTCAAGCTTTCTTTATTTTACAAACAATGGCTTGGGGAACCAGTCTGTGTAATGAGGCCACAAAGTAGTTCACTGGGAACAAGATTAGAGATTTGTTTTTTAATTGATTTTGGTGTCTCTTCCACAGACTTTGGGTAGAAGTAACAGGTGAAAAAAAATTGGTCTTTGGGTGTCAGTGGCGCCTTCACACCGTAACCCTATAGAGGCACTCTTGATGAAAGCAAGAACTGCAAAGATTTGACAAATGAACCTGACAATTTTTATTTTCAAACTGGCCGAGGGAATGTCTGGTGAAAGTGCAAGGAAGATAAAATTCACCCTTTTCATACGTACATTAACCACTTGACGACCAAGGACGTACATTGACGTCCTTGGGTTTGAGTGGTGATATCTGAATGGTGGGTGCAGCTGCAGGCACCATTCAGATACCGTTTTGTTCAGCAGGCGATTCCAAACATGATAAAAGTGGTCTTAGCAGCGGATTCACCGCAAGATCACTTTTATCAGCGGCGGGAGAGGTGCCCCCTCCTGCCGCTTTCCGGTCATCTCCGCCACTTACCGGACCCGCCAGCAGCGGCGGAGATGATCGGATCCTCTCCCCCAATGTCCGTGAGCCGAGTGAGCGGCTGAAGATGCTCACTCGGCTCCATAACATGGCGGGGCGGAAATGACGTCAGAAGTCACGTCCGCCCAACGGTCTTAAAGGGCCCGTTTTTTTTTTTTTTGGGGGCTGTCATTTTTTTCAATTTTTTTTTTTTTGCATTTCAGTGTAAATATGAGATATTAAGTCTTTTTGACCCCAGATCTCATATTTAAGAGGTCCTGTCATGCTTTTTTCTATTACAAGGAATGTTTACATTTCTTGTAATAGGAATAAAAGTGATCAAATTTTTTTTTTTAAAAAAGAACAGTGTAAAAATAAAAAGTAAAAAGCAAAATAAATAATTAAAAAAGCTTGCGTGCAGAAGCGAACGCATACATAAGTCCCGCCCACATATGAAAACGGTGTTCAAGCCACACATGTGAGGTATCATCGCGATCGTTAGAGCGAGAGCAATAATTCTAGCACTAGACCTCCTCTGTAATGCAAAACTGCTAACCTGTAGAATTTTTTAAACGTTGCAGAGATTTTTAAGTTGCAAAGTTTGTTGCCATTCCGCGAGCGGACGCAAATTTGAAGCATGACATGTTGGGTATTATTTTACTCAGCGTAACATTATCTTTCACAATATGGAAAAACAATGGCCTAACTCTGTTTTCTTATTTTTTAACTAAAAAAACTGAATTTATTTAAAAAAAAAAGCACACTTGGAAGGCCGCTGCGCAATTACGGTGTGACATAAAGTTTTGCAATGACCGCCATTTTATTCTCTAGGGTGCTAGAAAAAAACAATATATAATGTTTGGGAAAAGTAATTTTACAGCAAAAAAAAACAGTTTTTAACTCGTAACCACAGAACCCAAAAACCAGGCCCGGTTGGTAAGTGGTTAAAGACCTTTTTCTACCGATGATGAGATGTTACCACAGGTCGGGAATTGCAAGTCTCACTAGGTGAATGTTGGGCGATGTCCATAATTTCTGATTAATTTACAGGGTGATAGTTGCTCAAAAAATATTTGTCAAATTTTGGGCCAATGTCAAATACACTGGCTAAGAAATTACTTACAGACCCAATTTGAATTTTATTTTTTTTTAACTGATCAAACATGAAAAAAAATATATATTTTTTTTATTTATTTTCTACTTTGCCTTTTAAATATACAGATAGTTAGATCACTCTTGCAAGATAATATCTCCAAATTAAAGCATTCACCCCAATAATTAAATAAATAGGCCTCACTTCTGTATCATAGCTAATAAAAGTTATCTGGATCTGGAATTTAACTTATTAATAATTATATTAGTTTGATTAGGAATTTCATTTTCTGTGAACTTTTACATGTAAAGTCACACAGGGATGTCACCTGTATAATCAGATCAGAGAATAGAATTGTATGAGCAGCTGGCAGACTGCGCTCCCCCTCCCTCCATCCTCACCTGGATCATTCTATCAGTACACAGGAGTCATTGTATGAATACACAGAGGGCGGTGTCCCCTGGATACATAATTACAGAGGTGTCACCTTCATAGAAAGATCACAGCTCCTCTCCCTTCCTCCCTGCCGAGACTCTCCTGGGGCCCCTCCCAGATAATTGAGGATTATTGATTACAATGATTGGCAATGTAATTGTTTTCATCGCTACACTGAGCTGCAGAATACAATGATTTTATCATAACTTTATCAGTACCTTCCCAGGGGGACACTGACACGGAACTCCCAGCACAGCGAGGAACACATGAGAGACATACAGGAAAATATATTACACTACAGAAAAGTTTAAACCAAGTTATGTCTAATCAATCCATTCAATTAGATAGATAGAGATAGATAGATGGATAGATAGATAGATAGATAGATAGATAGATAGATAGATAGATAGATAGATAGATAGATAGATAAATGATAGATAGATAGATAGATAGATAGATAGAGAGAAATAGAGAGAGAGAGATAGATAGATAGATAGATAGATAGATAGATAGATAGATAGATAAATGATAGAGAGATAGATAGATAAATGATAGAGAGATAGATAGATAGATAGATAGATAGATAGATAGATAGATAAATGATAGAGAGATAGATAGATAGATAGATTGATAAATGATAGAGAGATAGATAGATAGATAGAGAGATAGATAGATAGATAGATAGATAGATAGATAGATAGATAAATGATAGAGAGATAGATAGATAGATAGATTGATAAATGATAGATAGATAGATAGATAGATAGATAGATAGATAGATAGATACATGATAGAGAAATAGATAGATAGATAGATAGATAGATAGATAGATAGATAGATAGATTGATAAATGATAGATAGATAGATAGATAGATAGATAGATAGATAGATGATAGATAGATAGATAGATAGATAGATAGATAGATAGATAGATAGATAGATTGATAAATGATAGATAGATAGATAGATAGATAGATAGATTGATAAATGATAGATAGATAGATAGATAGATAGATAGATAGATAGATGATAGATAGATAGATAGATAGATAGATAGATAGATTGATAAATGATAGATAGATAGATAGATAGATAGATAGATAGATAGATAGATACATGATAGAGAAATAGATAGATAGATAGATAGATAGATAGATAGATTGATAAATGATAGATAGATAGATAGATAGATAGATAGATAGATAGATATATAGATAGATACATGATAGAGAAATAGATAGATAGATAGATAGATAGATAGATAGATAGATAGATTGATAAATGATAGAGAGATAGATAGATAGATAGATTGATAAATGATAGAGAGATAGATAGATAGATAGATAGATAGATAGATAGATAGATAGATAGATAAATGATAGAGAGATAGATAGATAGATAGATAGATAGATAGATAAATGATAGAGAGATAGATAGATAGATAGATTGATAAATGATAGAGAGATAGATAGATAGATAGATAGATAGATAGATAGATAGATAGATAAATGATAGAGAGATAGATAGATAGATAGATTGATAAATGATAGATAGATAGATAGATAGATAGATAGATAGATAGATAGATAGATAGATACATGATAGAGAAATAGATAGATAGATAGATAGATAGATAGATAGATAGATAGATAGATAGATTGATAAATGATAGATAGATAGATAAATGATAGATAGATAGATAGATAGATAGATAGATAGATAGATAGATAGATAGATAGATAGATTGATAAATGATAGATAGATAGATAGATAGATAGATAGATAGATTGATAAATGATAGATAGATAGATAGATAGATAGATAGATAGATAGATAGATAGATACATGATAGAGAAATAGATAGATAGATAGATAGATAGATAGATAGATAGATAGATAGATAGATAAATGATAGATAGATAGATAGATAGATAGATAGATAGATAGATAGATAGATAGATAGATAGATAGATTGATAAATGATAGATAGATAGATAAATGATAGATAGATGGATAGATAGATAGATAGATAGATAGATAGATAGATAGATAGATAGATAGATGATAGATTGATAAATGATAGATAGATAGATAGATAGATGATAGAGAAATAGATAGATAGATAGATAGATAGATAGATAGATAAATGATAGATAGATAGATAGATAGATAGATAGATAGATAGATAAATGATAGATAGATAGATAGATAGATAGATAGATAGATAGATAGATTGATAAATGATAGATAGATAGATAGATAGATGATAGAGAAATAGATAGATAGATAGATAGATAGATAGATAGATAGATAAATGATAGATAGATAGATAGATAGATAGATAAATGATAGATAGATAGATAGATAGATAGATAGATAGATAGATAGATAGATAGATTGATAAATGATAGATAGATAGATAGATAGATAGATAGATATATAGATAGATAGATAAATGATAGAGAGATAGATAGATAGATAGATAGATAGATAGATAGATAGATTGATAAATGATAGATAGATAGATAGATAGATAGATAGATAAATGATAGAGAGATAGATAAATGATAGATAGATAGATAGATAGATAGATAGATAGATAGATAGATAGATGATAGATAGATAGATAGATAGATAGATAGATAGATAGATTGATAAATGATAGATAGATAGATAGATAGATAGATAGATAGATAGATAGATAGATACATGATAGAGAAATAGATAGATAGATAGATAGATAGATAGATAGATAGATTGATAAATGATAGATAGATAGATAGATAGATAGATAGATAGATAGATAGATACATGATAGAGAAATAGATAGATAGATAGATAGATAGATAGATAGATAGATACATGATAGAGAAATAGATAGATAGATAGATAGATAGATTGATAAATGATAGATAGATAGATAGATAGATAGATAGATAGATAGATAGATAGATTGATAAATGATAGATAGATAGATAGATAGATAGATAGATAGATAGATAGATGATAGATAGATAGATAGATAGATAGATAGATAGATAGATTGATAAATGATAGATAGATAGATAGATAGATGATAGAGAAATAGATAGATAGATAGATAGATAGATAGATAGATAGATAGATTGATAAATGATAGATAGATAGATAGATAGATAGATAGATAGATAGATAGATAGATAGATACATGATAGAGAAATAGATAGATAGATAGATAGATAGATAGATAGATTGATAAATGATTGATAGATAGATAGATAGATAGATAGATAGATAGATAGATAGATAGATAGATTGATTGATAAATGATAGATAGATAGATAAATGATAGATAGATGGATAGATAGATAGATAGATAGATAGATAGATAGATAGATAGATAGATAGATTGATAAATGATAGATAGATAGATAGATAGATAGATAGATGATAGAGAAATAGATAGATAGATAGATAGATAGATAGATAGATAGATAGATAGATAGATAAATGATAGATAGATAGATAGATAGATAGATAGATAGATAGATAGATAGATAAATGATAGATAGATAGATAGATAGATAGATAGATAGATAGATAGATTGATAAATGATAGATAGATAGATAGATAGATAGATAGATAGATAGATAGATAGATAAATGATAGAGAGATAGATAGATAGATAGATAGATAGATAGATAGATAGATAGATTGATAAATGATAGATAGATAGATAGATAGATAGATAGATAGATAGATAGATTGATAAATGATAGATAGATAGATAGATAGATAGATAGATAGATAGATAGATAAATGATAGAGAGATAGATAGATAGATAGATAGATAGATAGATAGATAGATTGATAAATGATAGATAGATAGATAGATAGATAGATAGATAGATAGATAGATAGATAAATGATAGAGAGATAGATAGATACATGATAGAGAAATAGATAGATAGATAGATAGATGATAGAGAAATAGATAGATAGATAGATAGATAGATAGATAGATAGATAAATGATAGAGAGATAGATAGATAGATAGATAGATAGATAGATAGATAGATAGATAGATAGATAGATAGATAGAGAGAGAGAAAAAATATAAAAAACATTTTTTTTCACCGTTTTTGGCCGAATTATATAATTCCTCATATTTGTGATAAAAAAATCGCAATCAGCGTTTATTGATTGGTTTGCGCAAAAGTGGCCGCGTTTACGGATGGTGAGAATTCATTTCTGGGGTTTTTATTTTTTTTTTATTTTTTACTAGTAATGGCGGCGATCTGCGATTTTTAGCGGTAATGCGATATTGGGGGGGACATGTCGGACCATTTTGACACTTTTTTGGGACCAATGACATTTATTCAGCGATCAGAAATTTAAATGTCCACTGATTACTGTGTAAATGTCATTGGCAGTGAAGGGGTTAACCTGCAGGGGGCGATCTAGGGGTTAATAGTGTTCCCTGGGTGTGTTCTTACTGTGGGGGGGTTGGGCTAACATGGGCATGAGAGATCTAACTGATCCCAGTGACAGGAATCAGTAGATCTCTCATGCCCCACTGACAGGGCGGGGAACCGCCGTGTTTACATCGGCGGTTCCCCGTTCTTTTCCCTGTAGCCGCTCATCGCGGCTCGCCGGCGGACATCGGGTCCGCCCGAGCCGCGGGCACACTCCTCAGGAGTGCGGCGGGTGCGCGCGCGCGCCCCCTGGTGGCCAAAATGCAAATCGCCGCTTATTTACGTCGATTCGCGCCCAGCTCCCCGACTGCCGCTGTGAAAAGACGGCGCGCGGTCGGGAAGCAGTTAAACACATTGCTAATAGCACTAGCTACATGTTTGTAACCTTAAATCAGCCCTCAAAATTTCCACTCACTTGCTCACATTTGGTGAGTGGAAATAAGCTGAGGGCAAGTGCTCTGGCTGGGCTTGGGTGGGGGGTGGATCCACTCAGCTCAGTCGGGGAGGCAGGCCAGCTCACCCTGGCTCAGCTTTGGTGGGGGGTCTCCTCAGCTTGGGCTGGGTGGCTCACGCAGAGAGGATCAGGTTACACACAAGCGGATTAGCAGCGAATAACCTGATGGGACTCAGCGTCTGCCAATATCAAAGGTCCATCACAAAATAGGTCTCCCCTCTGTCCTCCCCTAGGCTATAGACTTGATATGGGTTCCCCTCTTTTCACTCCCCAGCTACAGAATTACCATATTATGGAGTCCCCTCTGTCCTCCCCCAGCAATACAATTATTATGGGGTCCCCTCTGTCCTCCTCCTTCTAATTATAGACTTAACCACTCCAGATCCGCGCTATAGCCGAAGTACGGCTCCAGCGTGGATCTGAAATGCCGGGAGGACGTCCATGGACGTCGTCCCCTGTGCACGCTCCTCGCGCGCCCCCTGGCGGCATCGGCGGCGCGCGCGCCGCACACTGTGCGAGCGTGCCCGTGGCTCGGGCGGACTCGATGTCCGCCCGAGACCCGGCAATCTCTTTTAGCAGCCTCAGAACGGGGAACCGCCGATGTAAACACAGTGGTTCCCCGTTCTGTGACAGGGGACAAACAGATCTACTGATCCCTGTCACTGGGATCAGTTAGATCTGTTATGTCCCGGCCAGCCCCGCCCCCCCACAGTTAGAACACACCCAGGGAACATATTTAACCCCTTCACTGCCCCCTGCAGGTTAACCCCTTCAATGCCAATGACATTTATACAGTAATCAGTGGATATTTAAATTTCTGATCACTGTATAAATGTCATTGGTCCCAAAAAAGTGTAAAAAATGTCCGTCATTTCTACGGCAATATCGCAGTCCCGATAAAAATCACAGATCGCCGCCATTACTAGTAAAACAAAAAAATAATAAAAACGCCATAAATCAATTCCCAGTTTGTAGACGCGATAACTTTTGCACAAACCAATCAATATACGCCAATTGCAATTTTTTTTTTTTTTACCAAAAAATATGTAGAAGAATATATATCGGCCAAAACTGATGAATATTTTTTTTTATGGATTTGCACTTTAGCAAAAAGTAAAAAATATTGTTCTTTTTTGCAAAATTGTCGCTCATTTTTTGTTTATAGCGGCGATCAGAAATGACGCAGAGGGGATCAAATAACACCAAAAGAAAGCTCTATTTGTGGGGAAAAAAGGACGCAAATTTTATTTGGGTACAATGTCGCACGACCGCGCAATTGTCATTCAAAATGCGACAGCGCTGAAAGCCAAAAATTGGTCTGGGCAGGAGGGGGGTTTAAGTGCCCGGTAAGGAAGGGGTTAATATAGGATCCCTCTGTTCTCCCCTCAGCTATAGACTTATTATTGGGTCCCCTCTGTCCCCCCCAGTCATAGACTTAATATGGGTTCCCCATTGCCCCTCTCCCAATTTTATACTTAATGTAAAATCCCCTCTATCTTCCACCAGCTATAAACTTAGTATAGGGTCCCCTCTGTACTGACCCAGCTATAGACTTAATATGGCATGCCCTCTGTCCTCTTCTACCAGTTATACAGTAAGTGCGTTATGGTGCTCTCTCTGTTCCTTCCGACAATTATAGACCTACTATGGGGTCTCCTTCACCCAGCTATAGACCTATTATTGAGTTCCCATCTGTGGACAAATTATGGGCCTCCCTTTGTAGAAATATTATGGGATCCCCTTTGACATTGTGAGGAGCTCTGCCATGTGGCCTCGTTGTTTTCATTTGCTGCTGGATACACAGGTCTGGTGGCTGATATCCTGAAGATCTGAAATGTCAGATATCCTTGCGCACCTCTCAACCCTGCACTCTGTACATAGCACACCTTTCAGCCCTGCACTCTGTACATAGTGCACCTTTCAGCCCTGCACTCTGTACATAGCGCACCTTTCAGCCCTGCACTCTGTACATAGCGCACCTTTCAGCCCTGCACTCTGTACATAGCGCACCTTTCAGCCCTGCACTCTGTACATAGCGCACCTTTCAGCCCTGTACTCTGTACATAGCGCACCTTTCAGCCCTGCACTCTGTACATAGCGCACCTTTCAGCCCTGCACTCTGTACATAGCGCACCTTTCAGCCCTGCACTCTGTGCATAGCACACCTTTCAGCCCTGCACTCTGTGCATAGCACACCTTTCAGCCCTGCACTCTGTACATAGCACACCTTTCAGCCCTGCACTCTGTGCGTAGTGCACCTTTCAGCCCTGCACTCTGTACATAGCGCACCTTTCAGCCCTGCACTCTGTACATAGTGCACCTTTCAGCCCTGCACTCTGTGCATAGCGCACCTTTCAGCCCTGCACTCTGTGCATAGCACACCTTTCAGCCCTGCACTCTGTGCATAGCACACCTTTCAGCCCTGCACTCTGTACATAGCACACCTTTCAGCCCTGCACTCTGTGCGTAGTGCACCTTTCAGCCCTGCACTCTGTACATAGCGCACCTTTCAGCCCTGCACTCTGTACATAGTGCACCTTTCAGCCCTGCACTCTGTGCGTAGTGCACCTTTCAGCCCTGCACTCTGTACATAGTGCACCTTTCAGCCCTGCACTCTGTACATAGCGCACCTTTCAGCCCTGCACTCTGTACATATTTAAGGTTGGCAACACCAAACTCAAAGGGTCTGGTGTATAATTTGAGAGGGAATTTAGGCACATTTTTATCATTCTTGCTCTAGGATGTATTACAGCAAAAGGGGCATCTACATAGAAAAAAAAATACAGTTTGAATTTCTCCTTTAAAAAAAAAGCACGGACCTCTCCAAGGGTCTGCTCTGTATTTTGGGATACCTTTTGCAGGATTTGTTGGAAATAAATGCAGTTCAACGGCAATTTATAATGGGGGCTCAGGACAGTAAGGGTTTGTGTACCCTATAATTGAGTGCCCTGCAACCTTGTTCAGTACAGGGACCAATGGGATAAAGCAGGCAGTGAGAAGGTGTTGTATTGCCTCTAGAGTTGGGCAAAGAGTTTGGCCCAAGCATCATTTCGGGCCGAACATTGGCTGTTTGCCCGTTCGAGGAATATTTTTTTTTGAGGAAATGTTTTTTTCTCAGGTGTGACGAGAGGCGTGATTGGCGATGGATTTACATCAGAGGACATTGTTTTTTATTTTTTAATAAAGGACTTGTCAAAAACTGTCTCTGTGTTTTTATTACTTTTCAACACTTTTTGGTGAATGGGTAGGGGTACTATGTACTCCATACTTGTTCACATGGGGGGCCGGGGATCTGGGGCCCCCTTGAGAAAGGGGGCTTCTAGATACTCATAATCTACCCACCCGCAAACCCCCAAAATCACTGGCCAGGGTTGTGGGGAAAATACCCCTGTCCCCATCAACATGGGGACAAGGTGCTTTGGGATGGGGGGGAGCATGTTGGGAGCATGTGGCCTGATATGGTTCAAGGGGGGTGCTCGCTCACCCCCCCCCCCTTTCCTGACCTGCCAGGCTGCATGCTTTGATAGGGTAAGGGTCTGGTAAGGATTTTGGGGGACCCCATGCTGTTTTTTTCTTAATTTTTCTTCAACAGCCTGATGTCTGCCATTGTAACCGCAAGTCAATTTAAATGTGATTTGACATTTTTTTTTTTTTTTAGAAATCAGATTTTTGCTGCAGCATGTTCTATATATGCTACAGATGCACCACCCCACAGGCCTCCTTAATCTGTACATCTATAATCTATACATTTAAATTGACTTGCGGTCACAATGGCAGACAACAGGCTGTTGAAAAAAAACTGCATGGGATCCTCCAAAATCCTTACCAGACCCTTATCTCTCTAGCAGCCACTGGTAAATCCTTGCAGCAGCAGCTCACCTGTCCCTGCAATATTGTAGCTCACCATCCAGTCACACACAACAATGAATCCACTCTCTGCTCTGCACTTAGGTAGCCCTGTTTGTCAGCCTTCCTGAACTCAGCACTCTGGTCTCCCTCATGGCAAGAGCTCTCTCTCTGTCCCCTGAGATGGTCACACTACACAGAGCCAATGGTCCTCATACTCTCTTGCCCCACACTTCACTCCTCTACCTCAGTGAACTTGCCCTGCAAAAGTTCTATCTTTCCTCATCTCCCTGGAATCCTGGGTGTTGCAGTTTTTATCTGTATTCATTTCTCCGGTTGGGGGGGGGGGGTTGGTAAGAGCAGGCAGAAGATCACATAGCCACCCTTAGTTGAGCTCCTTCATAGCACTTGGCTCCTTCACAAGCAGGAATACCTTGCTTGCCTTTCTGGATATTGGGAATATAGTTATTATCCACTCCCCAGTGACAGTGTTCGGGCCTAACAGCCAATCAATAGGCTGGAGCACTGTACATAAATAGGCATGTGGCATTGCACGAGAAGCTGAGCAGTGCTATGAGGATATTTACAAGAAGTGGCTAAAGAGTTGTAGCGCCCCAATTTTGATAGGTGCTTTATTTTTGTAGATTTTTGTTAGGAGAGGTAAAATCTAGTCAGGCCTGACAGTGATGTGTGCAGGCCTGATTGTTTTGATCTGGGCAGGGGAGTGCCTCAGAGTAAGCTGGAGATGGAAGGAAGGAACAGCCCTTGGATACTCCTTCCCTTTGAGCTAGGAAAGCTCTGGAAAGGGGGATGGATGAGGAGGTGTCACTTTGTGATGTATGACAAGGAGCCCTGACCAATCCACAGTCTGGATTGTCAGGAGGGAGGCCTCCTTAAATACAGCAGTCTGCCAGAAGGTGTGAGGAGAGTTCGGGTGGAAGAGATGAGGATGTAGTTGGAGCTGTGGATCAGGCCTCACCCGGGAGGGGAGCCCCCAGTCTGGGGGAGTGAACCTGAGGCCTGGGGCTTGGGTGCGGCCAGGAGTGGGAGTCGGCTCCTGGAGTGGCACAAGGAAGCAGGAGAGCAGCTGAGTTCTACAATCTGAAGATACTATTTAAAGGATCCACCAAATAGTCAGTGAACTGCGGCCCCTGGGAGTTGGATGAGAAGGCTGAGACAGTCTGGGAAGAAAGTGTGCAGTCTGTAGAGGTCGGGAGGAGCCGACCAACCAAGGGTCCATGGTTTCATGAAAGGAATCTGCAATCCTTACCCACAAGGGGTGGTTCTGAGGTCTTGCTAGCGGCTGCAGCAGGCCTCACCATGTGCTATCTGTGGTGAAGAAGAAGTGTCATGGAGGTCTGATAAAATTCCTTTCGGATCAGGGAGCAGACAGTGTAATGGTTAGCAAGTGAGTGCTAGAGAGGGGGAAGGAGAAGAGTAACGGTCAGCAAGTAATGTGCTGGAGGAGAAGAAGTATATATACTGGATGTGTATATAGAAGGTCCCATGTTCAATTACTGGGCATCTCACAGTCATCCCTAATCCCTATCCAAGTTTAAACCCTAAATAAAACAGCAAAAACAAAGTACCGGCCTGTTAAGTGACTCTGGGTGTGTGGAAATCCTGTGATTGAGGGCAGCAGGCAGGTGGACCATAACTATCAGCCACTCTTGAGGGAGCACATGGCTACATATTTCTTCCAGGAGCAGGATTTACCAGTAGGTACTTGTGAATTATAATTTTAAAACACCAAGATATAATTATTAATAAAGAGATCCCCAATTTGTGGAAGTCTCTTTAGACGAAACGCGTCGGATGAGGAGAGCCTGCTCTGAATTATTGCGCTCTTGTATTAATACGTTATTGGAATTCCAAATGCCTGTGAATATTTTATGCATGTAAGTGCAACCATTTTTAATAAATCCAGTTTCTTAAACGGTATCCCGCTATGTGCCACTTTTATCTTTGCTGAGGTCTTTTCCACACTATACTATCTGGATGATTGTGGTTAACCATCGGTACAGATACTGGATATGAGTGATGCCCATAAGTTGATTGTCCGGAGGCAAATTATATACCTCGAAGTGGGCCCCCTTATGGTGTGGATGTCTGATTTATGATTCCAACGGATGACCCTGAGGTGGAATTTGTATCCATAATGCGGGTATCCAGAGTGTTCTGGTAAGAGTACCCATCTTTCTCTATGGTGGAGGTCTGCACTGCATGCAGGAGGAATTGATGTCACTGATTCTTGTGATAGAATGCACTTTATGATTTTTGCACCAGATTAATGGACACGGAAGTCACTATAGCGTGTGAATGCCTGCACTTTATGAACTGTGTACTAAGCCAGTGGACCTACAGTCTTCTTGGGACATTTATTTAATTTTTTTGTTCTACTGCACATATTTTTGGAATTTTTTGCACTTTACAACTATTTCCTATAGTTTGATATCAATGATTATTTGTTTTTAATGCTGCACTATATATTTATGTTTCTATGCTTCTATCTTTCTTTAATTTTATGTTCTATTGGGCACCCAGATATGGTCAGAGACCTCAAAATCATCCCCTCCCTGCTCATCGCTGGAGCCAACTTGGCAGTATGCAGCAGCTGACGGAATATCGCTGCCAATTGGTTCTCCCTGCCTGGTGTCCCCACCCTCTAAGCTCCCGTTACTCAACATTTCAACCTCAAAGCCTATTAATTGTTACACATTCTCTTACAGCAAGCAAGCTTAAAGCGGAGTTCCACCCAATAAAGTGTCAGCAGCTACTGACTTTTAATAAACAGACACTTACCTGTCCCGCGGCCACCCGATGCCTCGCTCCTTTCCCCCTAACCTCCATGGCGTGGGTATCAAAACTGTGGGCACCCAGCTGTGGCTTCACAGCCTGGCAGCGCTGCGCATTCTGTATGGCCGGGCAATCTTCTAGGACCTGTGAGGTGTCCCAGAAGATTGCAGGAAGGGAGGGGAGGAAGGTGAACTTCCTTCTGGCGCCGCGGTGCCAGGATACCCGCCCCCCAAAAAAAATGACATGCCAATTGTGGCATGTCAGGGGGTCACGAACACTTAAAGCTGAAGTTCCACTTTTGGGTGGAACTGTGCTTTAAGCTATTCTTACATTCTCAATTATTCCGTAGACTCCTCCATTACAGTTGATGGGCAACAGCAGGAGTAACTATGGCAAGATTGGTGTTTTGGTACTGCAGCTGTGGTGGGCTGCAAACTAGTCTGTACCTGGATGACAGAGGAGGAGGAGGAGGAGAAGGATGAGGAAGACTTAATTAGCCCCTCCACTCCTCCTCCTTCATGTGCTCTAGCACCATGGCAAAGAAAAAATGGCAAATATGACCTGTCTATAAAGGATGCACCACGTCCATGACCTCCACTTATTCTGTGGACAGAGTCCGCTCTCCCCCTTATAACTGTACGGCACCTTCCGCCTCCCCCTGTGGTCCTGACAGACACAATGGGGGGGGGGTGCTTGGGTGCCCTGTAAATTCTGGTGCTTTGGTGGAAACAGTGTACATAGGAAAAATTGGATTTTTGTGTCAAACAATAATGGTTTAAAACTAAATATTTTATTGTTACACAGTTTAAAAAAGGAAGACAATACTTCCTTAACTACTTAAGGACCGGAAAGATTTCCCACGTTAGGACCAGAGCACTTTTTGCGATTCGGCAGTGCTTCGCTTTAACTGACAATTGTGCGTTTGTGCGACATTGTAACAAAACGAAATTGACGCCCTTTTTTCCCACAAATTTCTTTTGGTGGTATTTGATCCCCTCTGCGTCATTTCTGATCACCGCTATTAACAAAAAAAGAGCGACAATTTTGAAAAAAAAACAATATTTTTTACTTTTTGCTATAATACAAATCCAAAAAAAAATATAAAAAAACAAATGTATTCATCATATACAAAAGGGGCAGGGGAGGGGCAGAAGGTGGGACTTTAAATGAGGCGCGCTGTGGTGAGCAAAAAACATATAACATGAAAAAGGTATCATTTGTTTTTCAATTTTATACGTACATATATCAATGTGAGACCATTCTCTACAAAAATATGGGAGAATACACAAGATAGCACTATACCAGTACATATTACAATAAGGTATTGCTCATACATACAACACCAAGGGTAGAGTCTTAGACATGCCAGCATCAGTTTTCATGTCAAAAAAATATATAAAATGATAGTTGGAAAACCATTAATTTTGGTACACAAATGATAGGACCGTTCATAGCTCTACGCGTTTCGTGATTTATTATACCTCTTCAGGAGCAAGCCTATATATAAACCATGGTGCTGGGAGTGAGGTGGACCGCAGGCCAACCGGGGACATCAAATCGGGAGCTCTGGGGGCGTACATGGCAGCAGGACCCAGACAGAGCAGGGCCCACAAAGGGCAGAGGTGGCACATCTCATCCATGGAGTGGTGATGGTGACGGAACCAATTATTACTGATGTAAGAATGTGTGTCATGTGATGGAAGGTTAATGGGTGAAGGAAGTACAATGCCAATTAACCTTCCAACACATTCTTACATCAGCAATAATTGGTTCTGTCACCATCACTCAGAACTCCCGATTTGATGTCCCCGGTTGGCCTGCGGTCCCCGGCACTGGCACCTCACTCCCAGCACCATGGTTTATATATAGGCTTGCTCCTGAAGAGTGATAATAAGTCACGAAAGGCGTAGAGCTATGAACGGTCCTATCATTTGTGTACCAAAATTAATGGTTTTCCAACTATCATTTTATATATTTTTTTTATATGAAAACTGATGCTGGCATGTCCCAGACTCTACCCTTGGTGTTGTATGTATGAGCAATACCTTATTGTAATATGAACTGGTATAGTGCTATCTTGTGTACTCTCCTATATTTTTGTAGAGCATGGTCTCACATTGATATATGTACGTATAAAATTGAAAAATAAATGATACCTTTTTCATGTTATATGTTTTTTGCTCACCACAGCGCGTCTCATTTAAAGTCCCACCTTCTGCCCATCCCCTCCCCCTTTTGTATACAATTGACAGGGATGTAGGCATGGGATCCCCTCTCTCCCCCAAGCCTTGCCTCATATAAAGTCCCAACCGATTTTATTTCAATAGCAAATTTATTCATCAATTTAGGCCGATTTATATTCTTCCTCATATTTGTGGTGAAAAAAAAAAAGAATGCGATCAGAGTTTATTTATTGGTTTGTGCAAAAGTTGCCGCATTTACAAACCATGAGAATTAATTTCTGGCGCTTTTACTATTTTTCTTTTTTTACAAGTAATGGCGGTGATCTATGATTTTTATCGGGACTGTGATATTGTGGCGGACATTTTTGACACTTTTCTTGGACCAATGACATTTATACAGCGATCATAAATGTAAATGTCCACTGATTACTGTAGAAATGTCACTGGCAGTGAAGCGGTTAACCTGCAGGGGGAGATCTAGGAGTTAACTGTGTTCCCTAGGTGTGTTCTAACTGTGGGGGGGCTGGGCTGCCAGGGGCATAAGAGATCTAACTGATCCCAGTGACAGGAATCAATAGATCTCTCACATGGGCCTGACGTTTTTCTTCTCTGTCAGGCAATTGCGGCTAGCCAGCGAACAACAGGTCCGCCTGACCCGCGGCCACACTGCTGGAGAGTGCGCATGTGCGAGCCGCCGTCTATAGATACAGCACCACTCTGCAGCAGTAAATGTATGCGAGCCGGTCGGGAACCGGTAAATGATAACGCATTACAATATTACCACATTGTAACATCAAGTTATGTAGAAAAAATAGCGGAACTTTGTCTGAATGCCTGTAAGTTCTACATGTTTCGCAAATAGCTTCGTCAGGAACCAGGGCAGCCATCAGAAAATTTGGGGCCCACAGCTTTAGACCTGGGCCCCCCCACGTGACATTCCCCAGGCCCTGCCCACTGACCATCCCACCACATCTGCCCACTGGCCAGGGATGTACACATGTTGCAGCCGCAGTAGGAATTATACACCTTGCCACACTTACCAGGTGTAGCCTGCCAAGCATGACCCATTCAAGTGAAGTGTGCAATGCATGCTAGTGTGGGATCCAAGGGGTTAAAAAAACAGTGCACAGGCAGCACAGCCTCACTCAATGCTTGCAATAAGACCTTGTGCCGAACCATAGGTGCTGGAGGTCCCGAACTTGGACCAGTAGTGGTCCAGGGGGCTCTTTCCATGTGACTCAAGTTTGGTATTTTTATCGCCTATGGTTTAGGAGAACAGTGTCCCCAAACCGGGTGCCCCCTCCCATAGACTCCAATGTTAAGTCCGAAATTCACCCGACAATTGCCGGTTAATGACCGGTCACTTTGGGGACACGGTATGATCGAACCATGGGTTCTGGGGGTCCCAATCTTAGACCAGTTGTTGCCCCAAGGGCCCTCTCTATGTGACCCAAGGTTGGTATTTTTATTGCCTATGGTTCAGGAGAACGGTGTCCCCAAACCGGGTGTCCCCCTCCCATAGTCTGTAATGTTTAGTCCAAAGTTCACCTGATAATTGCTGGTCAATGACTGGTCATTTTGAGGACCCGGTAAGGCCAAACCATAGGTGCTAGAGGTCCCAAACTTAGACCAGCTGTGGTACAGGGGGCCTTCTCTATTTGACCTAAGTTATGGTTCGGGAGAATGGTGTCCCCAAACAGGTGCCCCCCTCTCATAGACTCCAATGTTAACGACTGCTAAAGTCTTTGTTGTAAGGGCCCCTTGAGACACTGGGGCCCCTTACAACAGTACTGCCTGTACCCCCCTGATGGCGGCCCTGCCAAGAACTAAAAGGCATACAGAAGTTCTAGACAAATATAAAAAATGGATTATTTAGTAGAACAAAAACAAGAGACCATAATAGTCTCAGAGGTTTGCCATTGCGAGTACTAATTCACAAAGCATAGACAATGATTGCTCATTACCGAAATTGATACGTTTCATTTATACTCAACAATCTTAGTATGGATAAATGTCACTAAAAGTCTGGAAAACATAACCAAAAAAATAAATAAAAACTAAAAAATAATTAAAACGATAATAATTGTACTATATACCTGATGATTATTGGTAATAAAGAGATCTTGAGCAGTAATGGTAATGAGTTCCCGATAAAAGAAGTGCAAGCTCAGGCGATAGGGACTGCAGAGTGGATCACCAAACACATGGGCATATAAATGGGATGGAATCCCTCTAATTTTGAATAGGAGTGGTTGCTGGTAATCTACCAAACAAAAATACTCCATGAGTGTAAAGCCTCGTACACACGGGACGACGATCGTATACAACAGGCGGAACGAACGACCGTTGTATGCGAAATCGATCGTTCATACACGCGATTAGAACAGCCGACATACGACGGTCATACAACAAGAGTTGTATGAGCAAACTAGAAAACTTGGTCGTACCAACAAGCGGTCATAACACTGCTGTATCGTATGTACAGAGAAGTTGGTACAATAAGTTGCATTGTGCAAAACACGCATGCTCAGAAGTCAGGAACGGTCGGATGCTAATTACATGCACCTGAACGTTCTTTCTGTGGTCGTACGATCGTGTAGTGCAGTCAGTATGCAAGTTACATTATCCAACATATGATTTGCGACGATCGTCGTCCCGTGTGTACGAGGCTTAATTGATAGGCACATATATGAATATATACATATGACCGTAGACACCCACAGACTTCATAAAACCGTTATAAAAATGAAGGTCAACAAACAGACAAACAAGGGCCATAAGCCATAGTACTAGGGACACAGGAAACATCATGCTTGAAGGAAAGTACAGAGACAGACCAAATGAAATGCACATGACTAATTAGATATACCTAAAGATCCAGTGTAGAGAGTTATTTATGCTCCAAAGATAAAGAGACACATCATGATGAAGGCAGGTCAATGGCTGCTATCCTACAAACGTAGGTGAGAGTCACCAACGAGTCTCATAAAGTTGAGCCAATAGATTTCACTAGGAAGTAGGAAAAAAAACTGGAAAAGACCAACGTTCAGCACAAGCTGTTCCAGTAGAATCAAACAAGGATGATTTTCAGCCTAATGGGAAAACATCTATCATTCAGTCATGTTTCACCTTTCTGCGACTTCCCAAAAGCATGGCGTTACCCTGTGTGTAGACACAACAGGTGCTGCGTGCCCATAAAGGGGTCCAACTCCAATCAGCCAATGTCTGACGTCGCCATGCTGATTGCAGACGAAAATATTCAACTGCGCATGTACGGACGTCTGAGGGAATGACATCACGTGCAACTAATCCGTCACCGCCATCTTGGAAATTCCTCCTGGAGGGAAGAATAACACAGAGAATGTGTTGCTTTGGTGGACTAAACAGCATCTCAATTATGTGCAGGGCTCCACCTGTTTTGGTGACTTCAACAGATTCAAGATGTTGTTGCCCCTGTAAAAGAAACAAGAAAAAAGAAGAAATAGAAAGAAAAATAAATAATTGACTATAGTACCCTAACAAATGTAAATGCGAAAAAAAAAAGCTCACAGCCAATAGAGGGGGAAAAAAAATCACACATACAAAAATACTATAAGCAAAGTAAAACCCCTTTTTGAAAAAATGTATGAAAAAAAGAAAGAAAACTAACTATTATCAAAGAAAAAAAAAAAAGAAACACCCCCAAATAAACAAAACAGGATGGTGGGGAGCAGCAACAATACAAAAGAACCTGCCACTGACATACACAAAATAATAGTCCTAAAAAGGACTGTTAGGTTCTTGGAAGTCACATTGATTGCAAACAGGCTTACAATCCACTTTTACTGGTACTGAGCTCCCGATAAATTCAGTCTCATCCATCTGGATGAGGATTGCACAGAGGAACCACAGACCATATATTTTGGTCCTTCATCACACTGAAGAAGTCCCGCCCATAGGACGTAACGCGTACCTGAGGGAAGAATACGCCAGACGTCACCCGCAAGGTCATCTTCTTGTGAACTTGTGATTACATTCTGAACCTTTATATATTGATGCCTGCGTACTAGCACCAGTGGAGGTGCTTCTAAATGGGAGTACCCCATTTTATGTGTAATAAATCACGATTTTAAACAGAGAGCACTAGAAAGTGTCTGTTTTTATCTGCATATGCCGGGGGGAGCACATTTGGAGCCTATATGAATAACCAGGTTTGAAGATCAGGCACTTCATCACCAAACTTGAGTGATACATGCTAGAAGACCAGTTTGGTCAAATGAAGGAGGTGAGAGGCTGCTCGTGGTGGTGGTGTAGGACCCACTTTGGCTTCACCTGCATGAATTTGGTGTGATAGCATCACGGATTACACCTGGGGACTTTTTACTTTATTTGGATTATTTACTCTATCGTTATGGACTGAAGTCTGCACTGCACTATTTATTATTGATTTACCTTGATTGTGAATTGCCTTTGAGTGTTCAGCTTGCAAATCTTCCCTCCCATTCATTATTGATTACATCTCTGCACTGAATTTTTTCATATCTTTGGCCTTCATCACGCTAGCCCAGTCATTCTCAACCAGGGTTCTGTGAACCCAAGAGTTCCTCCATTGGTTGCTAGGGATTCCTTAACCATTTGCCTACTGGGCACTTTCACCCCCTTAATGCCCAGGCCAATCTTCATCTTTCAGATCTGTTGCATTTTGAATGACAATTGCATGGTCATGCAACACTGCACACACATGAAATTTTGATCATTTTTTTTTAGACAGATTGAGCTTCCTTTGGTGGTATTTAATAACCCTTGTTTTTTTTTTTTTTCTTAGTTTCAGTTATAAAATTTTGTAAATAAGTAATTTTTCTGCTTCACTCATGTGCGCTGATGAGGCTGCACTGATATGCTGCACTAATCGGCACTGATATGCTGCACTGATGGGCACTGATAAGGCAGCACTGATGGGCACTGATAAGGCAGCACTGATGGGCACTGACAGGCATCACTGATGGGCACTGATTGGCAACACTGGTGGGCACTGATTGGAAGCACTGATGGGCACTGATTAGCAACACTGGTGGGCACTGATTGGAAGCATCGCTGATAGGCAGCACTGATTAGCACTGACAGGCATCACTGATGGGCACTGATTGGCAACACTGGTGGGCACTGATGGGAAGCACTGATGGGCACTGATTAGCAACACTGGTGGGCACTGATTGGAAGCACTGATGGGCACTGATTGGCAACACTGGTGGGCGCTGATTGGAAGCACTGATGGGCACTGTTTAGCAACACTGGTGGGCACTGATTGGAAGCACTGATGGGCACAGATTGGTGGCACTGTTGGGGCTGCTCTGATCATCAGGACACTAATGACCAGTGCCCTGATTATCAGTGCAGATGTCCCATGTGTGGATTTGCCAGTTTTCAGCTCTCCTCTCCTCACACCCTGTCAGTGTGAGGGGAGGATTGCCGATAATGGGCCAAATCCTGGTTTACATCCATGATCAGCTGTGATTGGACACAGCTGATCACGTGGTAAAGAACCGCAGTGATTGGCTCTTTAGCCCAATCTGTGATCAGCTGTGTCCAAAAGATGCAGCGATCACAGATCAATGCCAATGTGCACCTCAGGGGGGGCGTGCATTCAACGCAAGCATGGGAGGACATCATATGACATCCTCCCAGCAAAGTGTGGCTGCGCTTTAGCCATCATTTGTCTACAGTGCAGTCGCAAAATGGTTAAAGTGTTACTAAACCCAGGACCTTGCATTCACTATATCTGGTCTTGCACAGTACACAGAACATGCAAATATAATTATTTATGTATAAATATAAACTGCTAAATATTTTCTCATCAGCAGTATATAGCAGTCTTGTGACTTCTATCAGCACTGGTTAAAGCTTGTAGGATGAGCTTTCATTCAGCCCCTATGGGGCTGCTTGACCTCTGACTTTCTGTATGGACAGTGCTGATTGGCCATGTGTTGATCACATGCACCCTCCCAAAAAAAAAAAAACTCTTTAGCAATACACATCAAACTGAGCATGTGCAGGGTGTTCTAACAGCAGATGGATAGGGGAATGAGACCACTAGTAGATCAACAGCAACTGAACTGCAGTCCGGAGCTGCTAGAGCTCGTCCATAGGGACCGAGCAGTTGAGAATCAAACTCAAATTCTGCAGCCACCTGGTCAGAGGGGATTTCGCAAGGTTCAGAACCAATCTAAACTCCTGCAAAGTGTGTGTCTTGATCGCCACAAAGTCCATTAGCACAGAATGAGTTACTGGTTGCAGCAGAAGAGCATCCAGATTACCTATAACTACAATTCCTCAAATTCCCATCAATGCCAGAACCAGAGCCAACGCAAGAGGAGCGTTACAATGTGTTAATGTGCATTCCTAACCACAAAGCACAGGAAGCACTGATGCCTGGCACAGATAGGAACACGTATGTACGTACTACTGATGTCTATGGCTGTTAAGAAATCTCCCTGAGAAAGGGGGGCCTCCATCAAACTGGTGGATTCCATCTCAAACTTCTGCACCCTCACAAAACAATTTAGGGTCCGAGGCCCAGAACTGGACAAACTATTAACAGGTTGAAAGAAAACTCACGAAACCCTCCAAATCTGAAACCAGTGTAAACAGTCTTTGGAGCATCTTGTTCATCTTGTTGGGATGAAAAACATAAGGAAAGAATTTTTCTGGTGGACAAAAACAAAGGGGGCGGAGCTTGGCCGCACACTGAGATGGCTGCCTGATCTCTTCTCTCTCCCAGCACAGGGAAGATTTTTTAGCACAGGACCTGCTAACTGGACAATCCACCATCCAAAATCATATTTCTGTATACTACTAATCCCCCACAAATGACAGGGAAAAAATCCCATCCTGCAGAACCAAGGAAACTCACTGAATTTTTCAGTGAGGCCCGCCATGCGGGCAGGCAGAACAGAGCCGGGGCCTCCAGTAAATCATCTCTCCCACATCCCCACTCCACTTCCTCCGGTGAGCCCACTGATGACATGGACTGCACAGCGCCGCAAGGGAACAGGGCCAGAGACTCCATTAAGAGGGCCGCATCTTCCCCTCACGCCTCGCCATCTCGCCCGGGACCGGTAAGCAAGAAACATCTTACCTTCTCCCAAACCCGCGATCCTACCGCGAACGAACTTTCGGACCACGAACTTTCGGACCAAGAACGTTTGGAATCTCCCGAACGTTCGGAATCGCTCCCGACCACCGATAATCCAGTGTCAGAGAACGTTCTTAAACATATGTTACTCTCACTACAGAAATATCTGAGGAAAGACCTCAGACAAGATATCAATCAAGCCGTCGCCCACATGCAACACCAAATAGACGAGCTGGGCGAAAGAACAGACACGATTGAACATCAAATGAGTAACTACGCCACTGCATACAACGAACTGGTGGACGCACACCAACACCAAGCAGAACAAATACAACGCATCACAGCAAAAATGGCGGACCTAGAGGACCGTTCGCGCAGAAACAATCTCAAAATCAGGGGGATCCCTGAGTCTGTCACCCCTGGGGAACTCACAGAATATCTGCAACAGTTCTTTAAAGCATTGGTTCCCGCTCTCTCCCCAATGGACCTAACTATTGATAGAGCGCACAGAATCTTTAAACCCTCTCACATCCTGGTGGAAAAACCCAGAGATGTACTGGCAAGGCTACATTTTTTCCAAGCCAAAGACCGGATCATAGCCTCCGCCAGAAACATAGCGACTTTCCCGGACCCGTATACATCCCTCACGGTATACAATGACATATCTGCAGCCACAGCGCAACTACGTAAAAAAGATCTTTCACCGGTGACGACCATCCTAAGAGAACGTCACATCGTCTACAAATGGGGATTCCTTACCAAACTCATTGTCACATACCAAGGAAAGTCTGTGACTATCTACCACCTCAAACAAGGCCTGAAACAACTACAAAATTGGGGCATGTCCCCTCCGAACCTGATCTCTCCACCAAAATTCACTTTCCCACAACACCTCACGGATGGTAAGCATCACTCATACAGCACCTGACTCCGTTCAGGTACTCTCATCTCAGCAGGTGAACCATGCACATTCATTATTTAACGTCAATTCCCTGTGCTGAGAGCCCAAATGGGTTTAACTGTTTTCTCTAACTGTTCCTCTTCGACTTTTTTTTTTCTCTTGTTATTTTTGTCTCATAACGCAGATTATCTGCCGTAAAGATGTTAACACCAATGTTGAATCCCTCCACCCCGGTTTATTGGTGTGCAAGGCACACGTACTTACACTTCGTCTCACTTCTGTTTCTCTTTCACTCTTTCTCTTTCCCTTCTCCCTCTGTCTCTCCCCCACCTACTTCCATGAACTGGTATAGCCCTCCATACCTAATTGTTGTAAATTCAGGACCTACTCTTGCAATGTTAAATGTACTTATCTTTCTGTTATGCTTGGATCAGCTAGGAGGGGTCAAATCCTTCTCATTTCTGCAGCACCAAGTAACATGATCATAACCCCCTCAATCAAGCTCAACGGCATTGAAAATATTCTCACTAAATGTTAAGGGACTTAATAGTCCTTTCAAACGATCCCTTATGTGGAAAGAAGCACTTAAAGCACAATCCGAAATCATCTGTATTCAAGAGACCCACATCACCTCCTCCAACCCACCGAAGTGCTCACATCTAAAATTCCCTCACATATTTTTCTCTAACGCTGACTCAAAACGGAAAGGAGTCATGATCACTATTCGCGATTCTGCCTCCTTTCTCCTCCATTCTATAGAAACAGATCCCAATGGTAGATACCTCATCCTCACGGCGACCATCAATAACAATCGCCTTACTATTGTTAATCTTTACGCCCCTAACACCCACCAGAATGCCTTCTTCAAATCCATCTTCAATAAACTCCAACCCTATAGATCCAGCTCCATTATCATCTGTGGAGACTTCAATGAAGTTATAAACCCGGATCTTGACTCCACCAATCCCAAACGAAAACACTCCTCAATTCTACACTCGTTAATTTCTCAAGAAGATCTCTTTGACCCCTGGCGATGCTCTCATGGAAATGAGAAGGATTATACCTTCTTTTCAGCTGCTCATAATGTATATTCCAGACTTGATTTCTTTCTGGTAGACAAATTTACACTCCAAAAAATTGACTCCACGTCAATCGGTCTGATTACATGGTCAGATCACGCTCCTATAACCCTGAAGTTCTCCACAACAACTGATAAAAATATTT
>BLSH010029916.1:136798-146814 GCA_018402905.1 Glandirana rugosa
AAAAAAAAAAAAAAAAAAAAAATTTATTTAAAAATAACCCAAACAACTGTATGTCATCTCTTCAACTTTATTCCCATTATGTAGTTGATAATGGAACGCATGTAAGTTTGTCTACCAAGTACCACGTCAATGTATTCTTCACGTATAAAAGGAACAAAGTGTAACGACGAACAAAGAGGATCATGACGGAAACCCAACCCATATGTCTTTACAGATTTAGTTACTCTAATTTTAAAAACCCATCTGTGAGAGCTAACGCTCATACATACTGGGACCATACCCAGACAACCCCTTATCGTTAGTCAGATACCATTAGAACCAACAAACGTATTATGCAAACAACCAAGATTACCATAGACTGATTGCTATTCCCCAACAGACCCATACCAGGGTCATACATACTCGCAATCGAGAGTGTCTACCCAAAAATTTTAATCTCATTGATTTAGACATTTCTGTATACCCAACCCAAAGGCAGTACTAGGAGAAACAAGCAGCAATGTGAAACAAGGAAAATATGCACTTCTTATGTAACTGCACCATGAACCATCTGTTTGAATGTACGCAAGGTAATAGTTGATGTATTACCCTTATTTCAACTTCTCTACTGTATGTCAACAAACCCAATAAAAATTTATTTAAAAAAAAAAAAAAAAAAAAAAAAAAAAAAATTGTTTTACACAATCTCTAATTTCTGTCTGTAAAGCAGATCTGAGCGATATCAGCATGCCTTTCAGGGTTATGTCTGATATAGGCTCTCCAAGTGTAGGGAACATGGCCATAGGGTCTGTATCAGTTTGTTGTGTGTTGCTGCTTGTCTGAGTGCGGCTTACCTCCATGCTTCATTCGTCTTCTTGCTGGTCTATGCGTGGCTTTTGTTTAGCAGGGCTTCGGGTGGAGGGCGAGGAGGATCCGGAGGAGTCTCCGCTTTCTGGATTCCCCACCTGTCTCATCGATGGTGATCCGCTGCTCTTACTCCCCTGTTCCGCTCCCGCTCCACGGGTGTGTTGCGGTCGCGGGCCGCCGCCATTTTGGCTAGGCCACCCTGAGCTGTTTAGGTAGAAGCTGCCCAGCTTCTTCACGTGAGCGCATTCTTTTTTCTTTCGGGTCATTCCTTGAGCTTTCGGCTTCACTTTGGAGCTGTTTGCCGTCGTCTGCTGCGTCGGAGATACCCGTAGTGGATAGTTGTCCCAGGTGGCCAAGCAGAGCTTTCAGGTCATGTGGCCATTTTCTGCGGCGGTAGCCACGGCCTGGATCGACAAAAAAGAACATTTTGGGTGATATTTTGATGTGGTAATGTGGACCCATTTAAAAAACAAATTAACAAGGCCCTTAAAATGTAGATCTAGCCCAAACAATTTTTTTGGACTGCCTGGTGACAGCGCTGTACATATAGAACATTGGCACCAGCACATCCACCCCGAAACTCGGAGGGCAGACTACACCACAGGGAAAAGCATGTGCTCTTAAGGGAAAAGATAAGAACTCCACAGCCAGCCATGGCCATAAATTAGCCAGCAGCCCGACCATGTGGTGCACACACCTGCGGTAGGGCTTAGAGGAACACGAGCCAGAAACGGGAGAGACATTCGCCATGCATGATATCAGCTCAACGTGCCTGCCCACAGACAAAGCCACCCTTCCAGCAGCGAAGGGAAAAAGATCAAAGATAAGATGGCGGGTGCAACTACCAACCATGGTAGTTGCATGCATTAGAGGGTGGCCTGACCGTGTGGTGCACATTCCAGGGGAGGGGAGCGTAAACCCCATGTACCAAAATGGGGGAAAAGCCCAGCCAGTCTATTGATGCTGGATGACCCGCACCATAACCCATCTAGCCTCTGGTCCAACATACCACCAGGAAAGGGGAGCCCATGTGTCAGCAGAGCTTTTCAGGATCAGTAGACCTCTACTGGCAAGAACCAGGAGGCTGTCAGGGAACACAGACAGGACTACAAGGTAGATGAGTCCTCAGTAAAAGCAAGACTACAAACAGCTGCACTGCATCCCCCAAGTTACACCTCAAGCCCATCCCAAACAGAAAGAGGCCCCGCTGCCAAGCTCAGATGCACCAGACATGTCCCCCACCCAGAAAAACTGCACACCTTATGGGAGAGAGAGGGGACATGGAGGCCGACAACTCAAGCCTAGAGGGGAGGAGGCGGTCTGGCAGGGCTGAACACCCCAGGGAGCACCTGCCGCCCACTACTACCTGCCGCTTGCCACCATGCCTGAAGTTTGGGGGGCATCTACTTACCAGTCCAGCCGAAGTTGTTAGTAGAATTGTGATGCAGACTCCAGCACCTGGTGATGTGTGTCCCCGCTAGACATTTAACTTGCTGGCCACCCCAGTTCAGTATGGGGCTTGTCACAACTGACCCAGCGCAGAGCTAATGGTCTGTCTGCGCTCATTAGCCAGACTAGGATGACCACTGGATCTGGAAAATGAAGCATCGAACCTGGACACACCAGTACACCAGTACACAATGTTAAAATTAAAATGTCTTTATTACACCATTTAAAAAATAGACAAACAATTTGCTTAAAATCACGCAAATGTATGCTGCCCGTATAATGAAGTATTCACCACTCATACATCAGACAGCTGCACTACATAGAAAGTGATAAACCATTATATAGGCTATAATTGTTTCCAGAGTGCTTGATATACCTTAGAGATGTGGTGTACTGTATCTTGGCTCACTCTACATTTTGCGCGCCAAGTAGGGTTGCCACCTTTTCTTCAAGCCAAACCCGAACACTTTACTCGCGGCATTTTTTTTTCCCCAGTAAACACTATATAGACCATAGGATTGTAAAAGACCTTTTTTTTTCAATAAAAATTCTTTATGGTATTTCGCTATTGTGAATTCTGTTTCTCCTTAATGTGCTTATATGGATTTCAATCTGTGAGATCTGCTTGCACTGTCTGCGATCCTTAGGCTACTTTCACACTGAGGCGGTTTTTAGACGCTTTAGCGATAGAAATGGCCCTAAAAAGTGCCTGAAACCCGCCTCCCATTCATTGCAGTGTCTCTTCAGAATGGGGCGGTGTGCTTGCGGGACGTTACGAAAAGTCCTGCAAGCAGCATCTTTAGGGTGGGTTGGGAGCACTCGCTCCCAAAATGCTCCTGCCCATTGCAATGAATAGGCAGTGCTTCCGAAGTGCCTGAAAAGTGCTTTGGAATTGCTGCAAAACGGTGATAAAACAGCGCTAAAGCGCCGCTTGGGCACACGTGCCTCAGTGTGAGAGTAGCCTTAGAGTGGTGTGGTTGGCCCGTGAATAGATGGGGGTCAGCTGCTGTCTTTAGGTGTGAGGCAT
The DNA here is from genome assembly GCA_018402905.1 of Glandirana rugosa. Lineage (NCBI taxonomy): Eukaryota > Metazoa > Chordata > Amphibia > Anura > Ranidae > Glandirana > Glandirana rugosa. The sequence continues at coordinate 140,121 of BLSH010029916.1, forward strand.
GCAGAATTTATCAACTTTAATATTTATTCCCATGACTAGACTTAAGTTTTTGCACAGTCGGTGTTTACACAAAGTAATTGAATGAAAGTTTACGAAACTATTATAACTTATTGTAGGGTGTATATACAGTATATAGTATTATGATCATTTTTAGGTATATGTATATAGGAGAATTGATTAGTAATTAATTATATGAACTATCAGATGTTTACATCAATGGAGGATAACACATTACATACTCAGATATATAAATATGTTCAGCTAATCATATACATACACAGTCACATGCATACGGATACTGAGATATATATACACAGTACATACACACTTAGATATATATATATATATACACACAATACATGCACTCTCAGATAGATATATATATAGTACATACACAATCAGATATATACAATCAGCTAGATGAATACACACATATATACACTCAGATAGACACATGCACTCAGATACACACATGCACTCAGATACACACATGCACTCAGATACACACATGCACTCAGATAGACACATGCACTCAGATACACACATGCACTCAGATACACACATGCACTCAGATACACACATGCACTCAGATATATACATACATACATACACTCAGATACATACATATGCACTGCACTCAGATACACACATGCACTCAGATACATACATACACTCAGATACACACATGCACTCAGATACATACATACATACACTCAGATACACACATGCACTCAGATGCATACATACATACATACACTCAGATGCACACATGCACTCAGATACACACATGCATATACTCAGATACACACATGCATACACTCAGATACATACATACATACACTCAGATACACACATGCACTCAGATACATACATACATACATACATACACTCAGATACACACATGCACTCAGATGCACACATGCACTCAGATGCATACATGCACTCAGATACACACATGCATATACTCAGATACATACATACATACATACACTCAGATATACACATGCACTCAGATAGATAGATAGATAGATAGATAGATAGATACACACATACACTCAGATACACACATGCACTCAGATACACACATGCATACACTCAGATACACACATGCACTCAGATACACACATGCACTCAGATACATACATACATACACTCAGATACACACATGCACTCAGATACACACATGCACTCAGATACACACATGCATACACTCAGATACATACATACACTCAGATTTATACATACATACACTCAGATACACACATGCACTCAGATACACACATGCACTCAGATACATACATACATACACTCAGATACACACATGCACTCAGATACACACATGCACTCAGATACACACATGCATACACTCAGATACATACACTCAGATTTATACATACATACACTTAGATACACACATGCACTCAGATACATACATACACTCAGATACATACATACATACACACACTCAGATACACACATGCACTCAGATACACACATGCACTCAGATATACACATGCATACACTCAGATACATACATACACTGCACTCAGATACATACATGCACTCAGATACATACATACACACATGCACTCAGATACATACATACATACATACACTCAGATACATACATACACTCAGATACATACATACACACATGCACTCAGATACATACATACACTCAGATACATACATACACTCAGATACATACATACATACATACACTCAGATACATACATACATACATGCACTCAGATACATACATACATACATACACTCAGATACATACATACACTCAGATACATACATACATACATACACTCAGATACATACATACACACATGCACTCAGATACACACAAACCATGCAGCAATACACAGCCACAACATACAATAAGATAAATACATACATAGTCAGTCTGGTAATGGGTGGCCAGCTTTTCTCCTCCCCTCTCTGTCCCTCTGTTCACTCACTGTCCGTGCAGCTCCTTCCTCTTCCCGCCCACACACTCACAGCTCCTGTCCACTTGAGGTCTGCAGAGTGAGCAGTGCTGTCAGGGCTCCAGTAGCCGGATCTATAGGCAAAGCATCGGAAAGTGCGGCTTGGAATGCCTGTATCCCTCCACAGAGAAAAACAAGTCCCTTGTAATGAGGGCTGTTTCTATCCACACAATTACAAATATGTGAGGACAGGTGAAATGTTGATACAAGCTACAGGTGCTAGATACTTACTAAGCTTATATGGGGGTGCTATGGGGGTGTTGGAAGAGTTTTTTGGAGTGCCTTGGTGTCCGGGTCTCAGGCTGTGAGAAAACCGGGCACATGATCTAAAAACCGGACTGTCCGGGTGAATCCCGTACAGGTGGCAACCCTAGCGCCAAGCACTTCTTCAAGAACTTGAGGAACTTGACCTGTCTCTAGCGGAGAAGGAGTTCATACCAGCTAGAACTGCACATAGGCAGTGCTGTGTTAATTATTCTGCCTAGTGTCCTACTCCTGTAGATGGCGCTATAAACCTTATAATCAAGAATAAGCTGTGTCCGTCAAATGGGGCTGTATACATACAGTGGCCCGAACAATTAAATGACTGGTCACATTTGGCAGGTGTTACGGCCAATGATCAAATCCTATCCAATTGAATAGGGCTACGCCACAACTGCCCTGCAACTGCGTGTAATGCATTATCTATTGCTGCACAGCGGGTCAGCATTTTGATCTTTAACCCCTTCCTTACTGGGCACTTAAACCCCCCTCCTGCTCAGACCAATTTTTGGCTTTCAGCGCTGTCGCATTTTGAATGACAATTGCGCGGTGGTGCGACGTTGTACCCAAATAAAATTTGCGTCCTTTTTTTCCCACAAATAGAGCTTTCTTTTGGTGGTATTTGATCACCTCTGCGTCATTTCTGATCGCCGCTATAAACAAAAAATGAGCGACAATTTTGCAAAAAAGAACAATATTTTTTACTTTTTGCTAAAATACAAATCCATTAAAAAAAATATTCATCAGTTTTGGCCGATATATATTCTTCTACATATTTTTGGTAAAAAAAAAATCACAATCGGCGTATATTGATTGGTTTGCGCAAAAGTTATCGCATCTACAAACTGGGAATTGATTTATGGCATTTTTATTATTTTTTTTTTTTTTGCTAGTAATGGCGGCGATCTGCGATTTTTATCGGGACTGCGATATTGCCGCAGAAATGACGGACATTTTTTACACATTTTTGGGACCAATGACATTTATACAGCGATCAGAAATATAAATGTCCACTGATTACTGTGTAAATGTCATTGGCAGTGAAGGGGTTAACCTGCAGGGGGCAGTGAAGTGGTTAACAAATGTTCCCTGGCTGTGTTCTAACTGTGGGGGGGCAGGGTTGGCCGGGACATAACAGATCTAACTGATCCCAGTGACAGGGCTCAGTAGATCTGTCATGTCCCCTGTCACAGAACGGGGAACCGCTGTGTTTACATTGGCATTTCCCCGTTCTGAGGCTCCTAAAAGAGATCGGCGGGTCTCGGGCAGCGTGCGCGCGCCACTGCTGCCACTAGGGGGCGCGCGAGGAGCGTGCACAGGGGACGACGTCCATGGACATCGTCCCGGCATTCCAGATCCGTGCTGGAGCCGTACTATGGCAATAGCGCGGATCTGGAGTGGTTAAAGCAGGCAATGAAGAGGCAACATAATGGCCCTCACCACCTGTCAAACGCATTATAGGTGCAGTATAGTTATAACGTAACTCCACTTTTGTTGAGAAAAAAACATTCCCCTCTGGGTGACCAATGTACATTGCAAGGATTATATCAAACTTTGTTGCAGATTCCTACCTTTTGTTATTCTGAAGAAATCCCTTTGTGTTTCTCTGTGCCTCTGCACTGAGTGGGTCTAATGGGAGTGGTTTCATAATTAACTGTCTGGTGTGCAGCTGGAAAACACTAATGAGGAAATCTGGTGGGCCTGCATCCCTTTAGACGTGTTCCTACTGAAAGTGTCTCTCCAAAAATGACATTTTTGTTGCAGGGGATGCCTGAAATCGAATTTGTATCTTAGTGCAGACTTCTGGGAAAATCAGTGAGCCAATCACACAAGCAGGAAATGATGTTTCTGGGGAGTGGTCAATACGCACTCTGTGTATAGGACCACTCCAGGTAGCCATATTTCACTGCATTTTCAGAAAATGACAGCGGCTGCAGATTGAAAAGGAAAGTTAATTTTTAATAACACTCAATTACAATATGAGTTGTGTTGCAATTATTTGCGCTATATTATTTTTTCTTTATTTGCTATTTTTTTTCCTCACGAGGTGGAGTTACTCTTTAAATGTAGGACCCAGCCCATAATTATGAGTCCATTCCTTTCTGTGTAGCACATTCACAGATATTTGATAACATTGGTAGGACAAGAACTGGTTAAGCCTTTAGCCTGAAGCATCCAGAGGATTGATATTACTCTGCGGTTATGTATAACGATTTTATTTTACGTGCTGAGAATCACGTCATTGGAAGAGTTGTCATCAGACATTTCTATATTAATCTCGGATATTGTATATAAAGTGCTGGAGATGATCCCTCCAGTGTGGAGGACGCACACAGTTGTCGGTGATGTCCTCGGTCATGGACGCATTTCTGGTCCTCATTGTCCTCTATGGCATTGTCTCCATCCTGCAAGGACAATCTCATCCATCTAGAAATAAGAAGATAACTGGGTGTCATCTCATTTGTCAAAGCCCTGTGTTTGAATATGCGTATTACCAGAGGGGAGATGTGATGATCGGAGGGCTGGTTTCTGTACACACCACCACTAGAACTATGAGATTGAAAAACAATGCATTTTATTATAGGTATAGATGTGACGAGTAAGTACATTACCATGATTGCATTGTGTGTATAAAGACATCCCAATATTTCGTATCAGAGAAGCACAGTGTCATTGTTTTTAGCACCAATACATTGCAGCACTGCAGTCTTTTCCTTACCTCCTTATCTCTGTCTGCATGGGGTGTGTATGATCTCTCTGCCTCTATATACATGGGGTGTGTGTGATCTCTCTGCCTCTATATACATGGGGCGTGTATGATCCCTCTGCCTCTATATACATGGGGTGTGTATGATCCCTCTGCCTCTATATACATGGGGTGTGTATGATCCCTCTGCCTCTATATACATGGGGTGTGTATGATCTCTCTGCCTCTATATACATGGGGTGTGGGTGATCTCTCTGCCTCTATATACATGGGGTGTGTATGATCTCTCTACCTCTATATACATGGAGTGTGTATGATCTCTCTGCCTCAATATACATGGGGTGTGCATGATCTCTCTGCCTCTATATACATGGGGTGTGTGTGATCTCTCTGCCTCTATATACATGGGGTGTGGGTGATCTCTCTGCCTCTATATACATGGAGTGTGTATGATCCCTCTGCCTCTATATACATGGGGTGTGTATGATCCCTCTGCCTCTATATACATGGGGTGTGTATGATCCCTCTGCCTCTATATACATGGGGTGTGTGTGATCTCTCTGCCTCTATATACATGGGGTGTGTGTGATCTCTCTGCCTCTATATACATGGGGTGTGTATGATCTCTCTGCCTCTATATACATGGGGTGTGTATGATCTCTCATAACACTGTTGTATCGTGTGTACAGAGCAGTTGGTACAACAAGTTGCATTGTGCAAAACACGCATGCTCCGAAGTCAGGAACGGACGGATGCTAATTACATGCACCTGAACGTTCATTCCCCGGACGTACGATCGTGTAGTGCAGTCAGTATGCTTGATACAACAGCCAACATACGATTTGCGACGATCGTACGTACAATTGTCGTCCCGTGTGTACGGGCTTGAGAGCCGGTCCACACTGAGGCGACTTGTCAGGCGACTCAAGTCGCCTGACAAGTCGTCCCCATGCAGTGCAATGGAACCGTTCTAATAGGAGTGACTCAGGTCGCTCCGACTTAGAAAAAGGTTCCTGCACTATTTTCGGGCGACCTCAGCGCGACTTCCATTGACTTCTATGTAAAGCAGTCTCCTTGCAAGCCGCGCTGAGGTAGCCTCGATCGGGGCGACTTGCTTTGCCCTGCAAGTCGTGCCTCCTCAGTGTGAACCGGCTCTTAGGGTTGCCACCTCATCCCTTTAATCCAGGACACATATGAATTACACAGGTTGTTCTGTGACTGATTAACCACTTCCCGACCGCCGTATGCAGAATGACGGCCGGGAAGTGGCTGAGTTATCCTGACTGGACGTCAGGGGGGGGGCGCGCATCGCGGCGATCGGTGGTGTGGGAGGTCAGTCTGACCCCCCGCAATGCCGATCTCGGTAAAGTGCTTCGATCCGAAGCACTTTACCATGTGACCAGCGAAGCCTAGCTTCGTGAAATGGCTCTAGCCGTAACGCCCCCCAGTCTGACTGGAGGGTGTGGTGGCTAGCGGCGCTACGCGCGGGGGGGGGACTGCAGGTCAGTCCTATTGAGTCGGTGAAGGGCCGGCAGTAAGACGTATGCCGCCAGCCCTTCACCAATTAGTCAGTGTCTTGTTGGACACATTAAGTATACACAGGACCTAATTTCCCTACTCCACCGTTGGGATTCTCGGCCAAGTGTGACTCCTCCGTGCTGAACGTCCCGTTTCGTTCAGCGGGGCTAGCTCCGATGGAGTCGCGCCGAACGTTCCTCTGACGAAATGT
>BLSH010029916.1:147211-158819 GCA_018402905.1 Glandirana rugosa
TGCATATAAGTGCCTCATCATCAGTGCCACCTCATCAGTGCCAATCAGTACTGCCACATCAGTGCCCGTCAGTGTAGCCTCATCAGTGCCCACCAGTGATGGAGAAAATTTACTTATTTACAAAGTTTTGTGACAAAAATAGAGAATTTTTTTTTTTTTTTCAAAATTTTCGGTCTTTTTTTATTTGTAGCGCAAAAAATAAAAACCGCAGGGGTGATCAAATACCACCAAAAGAAAGCTCTATTTGTGGGAACAAAATGATAAAAACTTTGTTTGGGTACAGCGTCGCACGACCGCGCAATTGTCATTCAAAGCGCAACAGCACTGAAAACTGAAAATTGGTCTGGTAGTAAAGGGTTCTAAGTGCATGGTATTGAAGTGGTTAAGGTGGTAATTAAACTCACTTGGTGCCTCATCTGCATTAAATTAGCCTCAGAACAACCTGTGTAATTCATATGTGTCCTGGATTAAAGGGATGATGTGGCAACCCTACCTCAATTACCCCCAACAGGCCATGTTTTGGGAATTTCTCTTAGATAAAATAGCCGCCCAAAATACCAAACCATGAAGTCTGATTTAAAGCACCTGTACAAGATAAAGGACAACCTGAAAACATGGCCTTTTTGGGGTACTTGAGGACAGGGTGAAGAACCACTGCTCTGGGACAGTGGTTCTCAACCCTGTCCTCAAGTACCCCCAACAAACCATGTTTTGGGAATTTCTCTTAGATAAAATAGCTGTCCAACATACCAAGCCATATCAAAGTACCTGTGCAAGATAAAGGAAAACCTACAAACATGGCCTGTTGGGGGTAGTTGAGGACAGGGTTGAGAACCACTGTTCTAGGTTATCTTTGTATATTGAACTGGATGCGGCACGGTGAAGGTCCACCAAAATTCCTGATTTCCCACTTCACCCAGGAATGCTATGACAAGTGTAATCGCTTCCACTTGAAGTGTATGTAAACCCCAAGAATGAATTCTCTAATTTGCTCCTTTTTGTTGACTAGCCCATTAGGAGCATTTTGTTATATTTGATTTATAAGTGCAAACAAAATATATATATTACAGTTGATGTTGTCAGAAATTTACACTGTATTACTAAAAGTATTGGGACGCCTGCCTTTCCACGCACATGAACTTTAATGGCATCCCCGTCTTATGGCCCGTACACACAGTGTGACTGTCGTACAACAGCTTGTTGTACGACTATCCGACCGTTAGTATACGCGATTACAACAGCCGACGTTCAACAGTTGTACAACAGAAGTTGGCTGAGCAAACTAGAAAACTTTTGTTGGCCAACAAGCCGTTGTACAACTGTTGAATTGTGTGTACAGAAGTTGGCCAACAACAGATGTACGTGCAAAACACTCATGCTCGTACTTTAGGAAGTGTTCGGTGGTGTAATCTGCGTTCCTAATAAACAAATCACATTCACCTGAACTTCCTCGTTATACTCTCCTAACACGTCACTACTCTCAGCTTTGTTGGCCAATTAATCGACTCATGTCAGTACGCTAGACATAACCGCCAACAGCCAATTGTGGAACGTGTGGTCATACAACAGTCGCACCGCGTGTACGAGGCATTAGTCCGTAGGGTTCAATATTGAGTTGTCCCACTGTTTGCAGCTACAACAGCTTCAACTCTTCTGGGAAGGCTGTCCACAAGGTTTAGGAGTGTCTATGGGAATGTTTGACCATTCTTCCAAAAGCACTTTTGTGAGGTCAGGCACTGATGTTGGACGAGAAGGCCTGGCTTGCAGTCTTCACTCTAATTCATCCCAAAGCTGTTCTATCTGGTTGAGGTCAGGACTCTGTGCAGGCCAGTCAAGTTCCTCCACCACAAAATCGCTCATCCATGTCTTTATGGACCTGGCTTTGTGCACTGGTGCGCAGTCATGTTGGAACAGGAAGGGGGCCACCCCCAAACTCTTCCCACAAAGTTGGGAGCATGAAATTGTCCAAAATGTCTTGGTATGCTGATGCCTTAAGAGTTCCCTTCACTAGAACTAAGGGGCAAAACCCAACACCTGCAAAACAACTGCACACCATAATCCCCCCTCCACCAAATGATATGGACCAGCGCACAAAGCAAGGTACATAAATACATGGATGAGCAAGTTTGTGGTGGAGGAACATGACTGGCCTGCACAGAGTCCTGACCTCAACCTGATAGAACAGCTTTGGGATGAATTCGAGTGGAGACTGCAAGCCAGGCCTTCTCGTCCAACATCAGTTCCTGACCTCACAAATGCACTTCTGGAAGAACGGTCAAACATTCCCATAGACACTCCTAAACCTTGTGGACGGCCTTCCCAGAAGAGTTGAAGCTGTTATAGCTGCAAAGGGTCAGATTGTGTTAACCCAAACCCAAATGCAAAAGTAAAAGAAAATCTATTACACATGCAAAATATGTGATGCCGGATTATGCTGGCACATAATACAACATTCAACTTAATGTCAGGTGTTTGTGATTGTGTGATAGTGAGTAGAATTGAGCGGACCCGAACTGTAAAGTTCGGGTTCGTACCGAACTTTGAGGTGTCCGTGACCCGGACCCGAACCCGGACATTTAAAAAAAAAGTTTGGGTTCGAGTTCTGGGTTCGGGTATTTGATCACGAATGTTGAATAGCTGCAGGGCAGCCAATCAACAAGCGTGATTTTCCCTAGAAGCCATCACAGCCATGCCTACTAATGGCATGGCTGTGATTGGCCAGTGCATCATGTGACCCAGCCTCTATATGAGGCTGGAGTCACAGTGCTGCATGTCACATGCTCTCTCGGTAGTGTAGGGAGAGGATGCTGCCGGTGCTGTGAGGGACAGATTGCAGATAGATAGATAGGTAGAGAATAGAGATTATTATTAATACAGCTTTGAGGGACAGATTGCAGATCTCATCCTGCATTACAGAACAATCTGACTGGACTAGGTAGAGTCTACTGCTTAGAGGGACAGATCATTGTTCTAATATCATCTCCTAGTTCTATTGGGCGAGGTTCCTGCTGTTGCTGTAAGGGACAAATTATTGTTCTAAAATCATTTTGCAGCCCTCTAGCACTCTCCAGGACTCTTTTACAGTCATTTTTGTGCCGAAAAGTTCGGGTCCCCATTAAATTCAATGGAGTTCGGGATAAAGTTCGGGTCAAGTTCGGTACCGAACCCAGACTTTTTTCCAAAGTTCGGCCGAACCCACCGAACCCGAACATCCACGGGTTCGATCAACTCTAATAGTGAGCCCTTGTAGATCGCCAAATAACACATGTGAAAGGAATCACAGAAACATTGCAGCAAGGAGGTAAGAATTGCACAGGCAGGAAGCTTAACTTAAAGGACAGGCATGTAATTTAACCTTTTTGCTGCCAGAGACGTTTTTGCATTTTTTTGCACACATGTTTAAAAAAATCATAATTTAAGGCCTAAAGATTGCTGAAGCCATTTATTATCAATCAACTGACAACAGAAACTATCCAAATGACCCTGATCAAAAGTTTACACACCCCAGTTCTTAATGCCGTGTATTTCCCCCTTTAACATCACTGACAGCTTGAAGTCTTTTGTGGTATTTGTGGATGAGGCTCTTTATCTTCTCAGATGGTAAAGCTGCCCATTCCTCTCCAGTTCCTGGAAATTCTTGGGCTGTCTTGCATGAACTGCACATTTGAGATCTCCCCAGAGTGGCTCAATGATATTGAGGTCAGGAGACTGAGATGGCCACTCCAGAACCTTCACTTTATTCTGCTGTAGCCAATGACAGGTCGACTTGGCCTTGTGTTTTGGATCATTGTCATGTTGGAAGGAATGTCCAAGCACGTCCCATGTGCAAATGTTCCTCCAGTATTTTTTGATAACATACTCATTCATCTTGCCATCAATTTTGACCAAATTTCATGTGCCTTTGTAGCTCACTCATCCCCAAAACATCAGCGATCCACCTCCGTGTTTCACGGGCCTTGTGGACTCCTCTCCAAATGTAGGGTTTATGGTTGTGGCCAAAAAGCTCAATTTTGGTCTCATCACTCAAATTGACTTTGTGCCAGAAGGTTTGAGGCTTGTCTCTGTGCTGTTTGGTGTATTGTAAGTGGGATACTTTGTGGCATTTGCAGTAATGCCTTTCTTCTGGCGACTCGACCATGCAGCCCATCTTTCATCAAGTGCCTCCTTATTGTGCATCTTGAAACAGCCACACCACATGTTTTCAGAGAGTCCTGTATTTCACCTGAAGTTATTTGTGGGTTTTTCTTTGCATCCCGAACAATTTTTCTGGCAGTTGTGGCTGAAAATTTAGTTGGTCTACCTGACCGTGGTTTGCTTTCAACAGAACCCCTCATTTTCCACTTCCTGATTAGAGTTTAAACACTGCTGATTGGCATTCTCAATTCCTTGGATATCTTGTTATATCCCTTTCTTGTTTTATACAGTTCAACTACCTTTTCCCGCAGATCCTTTGACAATTCTTTTGCTTTCCCCATGACTCAGAATCCAGAAACGTCAGTGTAGCACTGAGTGAAAGTTGCAAGGGTCTGTCAGGAGTCCAGAAACTCATTGACCTTTTAGCCCAGGTTCACACTGAGTGTGGGAATGAAATCGTGTGAGTTCAGCTGAACTCGCACGATTTCATTCCCGCATGTCAGTCCCAAATTTAGCGGCAATTTCACAGGCATCTGTGTGGGTTTCTGCACCTGTAAATTGCAAAAAGTAGTACAAGAACTACTTTTTGAAATCAGTGTAGCGCCGCAAGTGTGGCGTCGCACCAATTAGGACGGTGCCATTGCCGGCAATTGTGTGTTCCGGTGTGTTGAACTGTTCACCAGTGTGAACCAGGGCTCATACACACACTAATTACAAGCAAACAGATCACAGGTGAGGATGGTTACCTTTAATATCCATTCAAACCCCTTTACGTCAACTTGTGTGCGTGTTATTAGGCCAAAAATCACCAGAGTATGTAAACTTTTGATCAGGGTCATTTGGGTAGTTTCTGTTGTCATTATGATTTAAAAAGAGTAAAGTCGATAATAAATGGCTTCAGCCAAACACTAACCATGAGTGAAAGAAATGTGTTTTGTGCTCTCATTCATATTCTCTGCAAAATGGCCAAGAAATCATAAATTCTGCCCGGGTATGTAAACTTATGAGCACAACTGTATATATATATTTATATTTGCTGAAAGCAGACACCCTAGAGAATAAAATAGTGTTAGTTTACATTTTTTTATGGTACACGATATTACTGCAAAGGCACACAAACACAGTAAATGACCCAATTTTTTGGTAAAATATAAAAGAAGAGCTTGCACCGAGTAAAAAGGTATCCCACATGTCAAACCTTAAATTTGCGTGCTTCTATGAAATGGTAACAAACTTCAGTATCTTATATTTTTGGCAACGTTTTAAAACCCCCTATAGGTCATCAGTTTAGAGTTATGGAGGAGGCCTGGTGCTAGAAACACTCTGGTATGTTTGGTGATAGGTAACAAGTGTATTATCACGATCAACGTTTTCATGGAGGGACAAAAAGCCCCCCCACCCCCCGGTGTGATGACTTTTTGTGACAGGTTCTCTTTAATGAGACATCGGGGATCTAAAAGACCCTGGATATCTCCCCTGTGCTCCACTGAATGTAACGCATGCAGATCGCATTGCATTATATTCTTTTACGGCCATACTGGCCAGAGGGACTGACAGAGGGACCCAGAAGTGATGTCAAACCAGTGTTGCCAACCGCCAGTAAATTTACTGACAGTTTGTAAAAATCTGTGATTTTTACAACTGTCTATAAATATCAGGGTCTGATAATTTGTCATGCTGTGCTGACTTTTTAAGTGTAAACCGGGCACCCTACTTGATATGGGTATTGTCAGTGTTTCCATGTTGGGTTTAAATATCAATTGTCTTAGTTTTTAATAGGAGTTCAGTTATTTTTCAGGTTGCCAGTAAAAAATGTGCTCCGCCAGTAAATTTTCCATGTTTTGCCAGTAAAAAATTCTGCGGGAGGTTGGCAAACGCGTCGCTTCTTGGTCAGAAACAAGGAGGAGAGGAGAGCAGATGTGTGCCCACTTAGCCCCCTTCCCCATACCAGACGGCGCCCGCTATGCCAATCCCAGGCCCACAGATGGGCAAGTGGAGTCAGTACATGGCGGGGGAACACATTGAAAGCAATCTAGCGCTGCTGCTTTCATCCGGCAGGTAGTAGTCAGACTGGAAAAGCCCTTCGCTGTCAGGCCCATACAATGTATGGACCCAGCAGTGAAAGAGTTAAAGGATTGGCGTTTGTACCATAGCACCCTCAAAGTCACACTAAAGGCAGGACCTCTCCCCCAATGTATTTATTTATTTTTCTTTTTGCATTGGTACATTTTCCCTATGGCTTTGCCAGGATCCCATGCCCTTTGTTTGACAAGTTCTTTTCTTTAGCCCTGAAAATGGCCAGAATGTTATCATCATTTCATTAAAAACGAATTTACATTGGAGGAATTGTACACCTTTGTCAAACAATTTAAACAATAATTTGCTCCACATTAGTAAAGATATTTTTTTTATTTGTTTCTTTTATTTATTTTTAATCTGTATAATATTATTAATGTTTTATTAAATGTTATGCTTCCTAAATCTCTCACAGTATCGATATATCAGAATATGAATACTTGATGGGATTTTTTTTTGCAATTGATGAGATTAACAAGGATCCCCATCTCCTTGCCAACATTACTCTGGGCTATCACTTGTTTGACACGTGTGGGTACATTGTGAGAGCACTGGATTCCACCCTACAGATACTGACTGGTGGAAGAATGTTGGGTTTTCCAAACTACTCGTGTACGAAAAACTCTGAAGTCGCTGGATTTGTGGGTGATGCCACTTTCCTACCAACACTTGCCGTGGCTGAACTTCTGAATATTTACCAGTACCCACAGGTAGGTTGTCTCTTCTGAAAATGTCATGACTATGATTTATGGGCTATAAAAGCAAATAAAATCTCGCAATATCTAAGTCCAACTATGCAAACAATGCGATTGCCAGCTAGCATAGGTTTGCGCAGCCTACTACATTAGGGTGTGCACCCCAAAGCTCAAACACACATGCACATTAGAGCAGTTCACGGTGTCAGTCAGTAGAGCAGTGTCAATAGGGCAGTGGACTTTGTCAGTAGGGTAGATATTGGTGTCAGTAGGGCAGTGGATGCTGTCAGTAGGGCAGTGGATGGTGTCAGTACGGCAGTGGACAGTGTCAGTAGGGTAGTGGACGGTGTCAGTAAGGTAGAGATTGGTGTCAGTACGGCAGTGGACATATCAGTAGGGCAGGGGCTGGTGTCAGTGGGACAGTGAATGGTGTCAGTTAGTAGAGCAGTGTCAATAGGGTAGTATATTTGTCAGTAGGGCAGAGGACGGTGTCAGTAGAGCAGTGGACGGTGTCAGTAAGGCAGTGGATGGTGTCAGTAGGGTAGTGGATGGTGACAGTAGGGCAGCGGACAGTGTCAGTCGGGCAGTGGATGGTGTCAGTAGGGCAGTGGATGGTGTCAGAAGGGCAGTGGCTGGTGTCAGTAGGGCAGTGGCTGATGTCAGTAGGGCAGTGGATGGTGTCAGTAGGGCAGTGGCTGGTGTCAGTAGGACAAAGGTCTGTGTCAGTACTGCAGTGGACGGTGTCAGTAGGGCAGTGGACGGTGTCAGTAGGGGCAGTGGATGGTGTCAGTAGAGCAGTGGACGGTGTCAGTAGGGCAGTGGATGGTGACAGTAGGGCACAGTAGGGCAGTGGATGGTGTCAGTAGGACAGTGGATGGTTTCAGTAGGGCTGTGGTTGGTGTCAGTAGGGCAGGGGCTGGTGTCAGTAGGGCAGTGGACCGTGTCAGTAGGGTAGTGGACAGTGTCAGTAGGGTAGAGATTGGTGTCAGTAGGGCAGTGGACATATCAGTAGGGCAGGGGTTGGTGTCAGTAGGGCAGTGGATGGTGTCAGTACGGCAGGGGCTGGTGTCAGTAGGGCAGTTTACCGTGTCAGTAGGGTAGTGGATGGTGTCAGTAGGGTAGAGATTGGTGTCAGTAGGGCAGTGGACATATCAGTAGGGCAGGGGCTGGTGTCAGTAGGACAGTGGATGGTATCAGTCGGTAGAGCAGTGTCAATAGGGTAATATATTTGTCAGTAGGGCAGTGGATGGTGTCAGTAGGGTAGAGATTGGTGTCAATAGAGCTGTGGACATATCAGTAGGGCAGGGGCTGGTGTCAGTAGGGCAGGGGCTGGTGTCAGTAGGGCAGGGGCCGGTGTCAGTAGTGCAGTGGACGGTGTCAGTAGGGCAGTGGACGGTGTCAGTACAGCAGGGGCTGGTGTCAGTAGGGCAGTGGACAGTGTCAGTAGGGTAGTGGACGGTGTCAGTAGGGTAGAAATTGGTGTCAGTAGGGCAGTGGACATATCAGTAAGGCGGAGCTGGTGTCAGTAGGGCAGAAGACGGTGTCAGTAGAGCAGTGGACGGTGTCAGTAGGGCAGTGGATGGTGTAAGTAGGGCAGTGGATGGTGACAGTAGGGCAGTGGACGGTGTCAGTACAGCAGGGGCTGGTGTCAGTAGGGCAATGGACAGCGTCAGTAGGGTAGTGGACGGTGTCAGTAGAGTAGAGATTGGTGTCAGTAGGGCAGTGGACATATCAGTAGGGCAGGGGCTGGTGTCAGTAGGGCAGTGGATGGTATCAGTCGGTAGAGCAGTGTCAATAGGGTGATATATTTGTCAGTAGGGCAGTGGACAGTGTCAGTAGGGTAGAGATTGGTGTCAGTAGAGCTGTGGACATATCAGTAGGGCAGGGGCTGTTGTCAGTAGGGCAGTGGACGGTTTCAGTAGGGCAGTGGACGGTGTCAGTAGGGCAGGGGCTGGTGTCAGCAGGGCAGTGGGCAGTGTCAATAGGGTAGTGGACGGTGTCAGTAGGGTAGAGATTGGTGTCAGTAGGGCAGTGGACATATCAGTAAGGCGGAGCTGGTGCCAGTAGGACAGTGGATGGTGTCAGTTAGTAGAGCAATGTCAATAGGGTTGTATATTTGTCAGTAGGGCAGAGGACGGTGTCAGTAGGGCAGTGGACGGTGTCAGTAGGGCAGGGGCCAGTGTCAGTAGGGCAGTGGACGGTGTCAGTAGGGTAGAGATTGGTGTCAGTAGCGCAGTGGACATATCAGTAAGGCGGAGCTGGTGCCAGTAGGACAGTGGATGGTGTCAGTTAGTAGAGCAATGTCAATAGGGTTGTATATTTGTCAGTAGGGCAGAGGACGGTGTCAGTAGGGCAGTGGACGGTGTCAGTAGGGCAGGGGCCAGTGTCAGTAGGGCAGTGGACGGTGTCAGTAGGGTAGAGATTGGTGTCAGTAGCGCAGTGGACATATCAGTAAGGCGGAGCTGGTGCCAGTAGGACAGTGGATGGTGTCAGTTAGTAGAGCAATGTCAATAGGGTTGTATATTTGTCAGTAGGGCAGAGGACGGTGTCAGTAGAGCAGTGGACGGTGTCAGTAGGGCGGAGGATGGTGTCAGTACAGCAGGGGCTGGTGTCAGTAGGGCAGTGGACAGTGTCAGTGGGGTAGAGATTGGTGTCAGTAGTGCAGTGGACATATCAGTAAGGCGGAGCTGGTGTCAGTAGGACAGTGGATGGTGTCAGTAGGGCAGTGGATGGTGACAGTAGGGCAGTGGACAGTATCAGTAGAGCAGTGGATGGTGTTAGTAGGGCAGTGGATGGTGTCAGTAGGGCAGTGGATGGTGTCAGTAGGGCAGTGGATGGTGTCAGTAGGGCAGTGGCTGGTGTCAGTTGGATAGAGGACGGTGTCAGTAGGACGAAGGTCTGTGTCAGTAGGGCAGTGGATGGTGTCAGTAGGGCAATGAATGGTGTCAGTATGGCAGTGGTTGGTGTCAGAAGGGCAGTGGATGGTGTCAGTAGGGCAGTGGATGGTGACAGTAGGGCAGTGGACAGTATCAGTAGGACAAAGGTATGTGTCAGTACTGCAGTGGATGGTGTCAGTAGGGCAGTGGACGGTGTCAGTAGGGCAGTGGATGGTGTCAGTAGGGCAGTGGATGGTGTCAGTAGGGCAGTGGATGGGGTCAGTAGGGCAGTGGTTGGTGTCAGTAGGGCAGTGGTTGGTGTCAGTAGGGCAGTGGATGGTGACAGTAGGGCAGTGGATGGTGTCAGTAGGGCAGTGGATGGTGTCAGTAGGGCAGTGGACGGTGTGAGTAGAGCAGAGGACGGTGTCAGTAGGACAGTGGTTGGTGTCAGTAGGGCAGTGGATGGTGTCAGTAGGGCAGTGGATGGTGTCAGTAGGATAGAGGACGGTGTCAGTAGGACAAAGGTTGGTGTCAGTACTGCAGTGGATGGTGTCAGTAGTTTTTTATATTTTATTTAATTTTTTTTACAATTTTGTTTTTTATTATTTTTTTACAATTGTATTTATTTATTTTATTTTACAATTTGTTAGGAGCCCTTTGGAGGGCTTTGGTGAAATAGCAGGGGTCTAATAAGAACCCTGATGTCTCACTTTTGAGAAAGAGAAAGGGACTCTGTAGCCTCAGCTGCCACAGGGGAGGGAAAGCTGCAGTCAGCAGGGGGATTGTGTATCGCACAGGGTGATTAGGGTGTGCCCAGACATACCTGGCACACCCCATGGGCACACCTTTGCCAGCTATCCAGCAAAAAAAAAAAAATACACTGTCTAGCAATTTGTTGTACACATTTCCAAATATATGTGGAAGCCATATTGTCTCATCAAGGCACCTACTGTGTAAACTATGAGAGCTTCCATCTTGGAGCAAATCTTGAATAACTTGATAGTGGATAGACATGGGCAGAACACCCGAACAGGGGAAATGTTCTAACCCCAGCGGTGAACCCCATTGAAGTCTATTGGAGCCAAGCAAGAAAAATATAAGTGCCCAATTAAAGGCTTATATGCAAGTAATTGGCCATAAAAAGGATATGGGTGTCCGGGTACTGCCCCCGGGGGACATGGATCAATGCAAAACTTCTTTTTAAAAGTTATAGTTTTTTCAGGAGCAGTGATTTTAATGATGCTTAACCACTTCAGCCCCGGAAGGATTTCCCACTTTAGGACCAGAGCACTTTTTGCGATTCGGTGCTGCGTCGCTTTAACTGACAATTGCGCGGTCGTGCAACGTTGTACCCAAACAAAATTTGCGTCCTTTTTTTCCCACAAATAGAGTTTTCTTTTGGTGGTATTTGATCGCCTCTGCGTCATTTCTGATCGCCGCTATAAACAAAAGAAAAGCGACCATTTTGCAAAAAAAAAACAAATTTCTTACTTTTTGCTAAAATTCAAATCCAAAAAAAAATATAAAAAAACATTTTTTTTTCACCATTTTTGGCCGATTTATATAATTCCTCATATTTGCGAATGGTTGAGAATTAATTTCTGGGGTTTTTATTTTTTTTTTATTTTTTACTAGTAATGGCGGCGATCTGCGATTTTTAGCGGTAATGCGATATTGGGGCGGACATGTCGGACATTTTTGACACTTTTTTGGGACCAATGACATTTATTCAGCGATCAGAAATTTAAATGTCCACTGAATACTGTGTACATGTCATTGGCAGTGAAGGGGTTAACCTGGGGGGGAGAGCTAGGGGTTAACTGTGTT
>BLSH010029916.1:169490-190808 GCA_018402905.1 Glandirana rugosa
TTTTTCAAACCCAATCTCAAGACCCAAACCCATAAACTAGTGCGTACAACTTATCGACGTCCCGCAGGTTAGTTGTTCGCAAAGTGACCAAAAGGGATCTTCGGTAGTGTCGGTACGGATGATTACCGTACCGACACTAACCGGTCACGTAGTACACTGGGTCGAAGATATACTCTCTGTGATGGCTTCTAGGGAAAACCAGTGAAACGCTTGTTGATTGGACGCCCTGCAGCTATTCAACATGCGTGATCAAATACCCAAACCCAGAACTCTAACCCAAACTTTTTTTCAAATGTCCGGGTTCAGGTCCGGGTCACGGACACCACAAAGTTTGGTACGAACCCAAACTTTACAGTTGTGGTTCGCTCAACTCTAAACATAATTCATCCCCAGTGACTGCTTGATGCAAATGACAGATTCCCAGCTGACTAAATTTAAATGAAGGGTCAGAGTGCACCTGGGTGACTTCATTGACCAAATATGTGAAAATAATAGCATATTCCTCTTACATTATGTTCCTTCAGATCAGCCATAGAGTCGCCGACAATCTCCTAAGCGACAGAGAAAAATTCCCAAACTTTTACCGCACCGTTCCAAGCAACTGGCTTTGGTATGAGGCGGCCATAGAATTCCTGAAAAAGTTTGAATGGAATTGGGTTGGAATCATCATATCGAGTGATGGAACCGGAGAAACAGAATTGCGGGAGCTGAGAAAAGAGATGACCAGACATGGGATCTGTATAGAATTTGTTGTTTACCTGACCAGCATTGTGGAAATTAACAGAAAGAGGGTGAGGATTATCGAGAAGTCAACTACCGATGTTGTCATAGTATGCGGCCATTTTATATATGAATATATGTTGTTTTCTAAAGAATCAAAAGTTCTCAGACAAAATATGACATTAATTGTCAATCCGTCATGGAATGTACTTGGATATCCAGAGATCAGCCTAATAGAAACCTTTAATTGCAGCATTATAACAACGTTTCCTCTTCACTACATTCCTGGATTTGATGTTTACATGAATAATGTACATCCATCCAAACGACCAGACGATCCATTGCTGGAAGATATTTGGATAAGTAAGTTTAATTGTCCTTCTTCAAATATATATAAAAATCATTTATTTCTACAAGATGTTGTCTCTAACATCACCTGCACTGGGCCAGAATCATTGGGATATCGCTTTACGAGGAAGAATGATAAAAAGTTTTATTTAATCTACACTGCGGTATACGCTCTGGCTCACGCTTTGAACAATATGAAGCTAAGAAGAAATAAATCTGGAAATTATGGAATAAAGAAAAAAGTAAATGCATTTCTTGATTTATCTGTTCCACTAGATGTTTACAATGTACACTATATTGCCAAAAGTATTGGGACGCATGCCTTTAGGCTGGGTTCACATCTCTGTGCAGAGCAGCTCACAGCAGGGGTCTGGTGCATCTCTGTTCACCATTTCAGGTCCCATTTTGGTCCAAATTTGTGACTGAATTCAGACCTCAAATGGAGCAGAAGATGTAAAGGACTCCTGTGCAATTCACTCCGCAGCCGATCTGGAGCTGTGTGAACTGGCTCCATTGAGAGCTGGTCAACCGGCTCCTGACATGTGAATTGGATGCAGGGAAATCTGCATCCAATTCGCAATAGTGTGAACTCAGCCTTACACACATATGAACTTTAATGGCATCTCAGTCTTAGTCCGTAGGGTTCAATATTGAGTTGGCCCACCCTATAGCAGCTTCAACCCTTTTGGGAAGGCTGTCCACAAGGTTTAGGAGTGTCTATGGGAATGTTTGATCATTCTTCTTGAAGGTCATTTGTGAGGTCAGGCACTGATGTTGTAGAGAAGGTCTGGCAGTCTCCACTCTAATTCATCCCAAAGGTGTTCTATCGGGTTGAGGTCAGGACAAGTCAAGTTCATCCACCCCAAACTCACTCATCCATGTCTTTATGGACCTTGCTTTGTGCACTGGTCCAAATCATTTGGTGGAGGGGGGATTATGGTGTGGGGGTTGTTTTTCAGGGGTTGAGCTTGGCCCCTTAGTTCCAGTGAAGGGAACTCTTAAGGCGTCAGCATAACAGGACATTTTGGACAATTTCATGCTCTCAACTTTGTGGGAAGAGTTTGGGGATGGCCCCTTCCTGTTCCAACATGACTGCGCACCACTGCACAAAGCAAGGTCCATAAAGACATGGATGAGAAAGTTTGGAGTGGAGGAACTTGACTGGCCTGCACAGAGTCTTGACCTCAACCCCATAGAACACCTTTGGGATGAATTGGAGTGGAGACTGTGAGCCAGGCCTTATTGCCCAACATTAGTGCCTGACCTCACAAATGCGTTTCTGGAAGAATGGTCAAACATTCCCATAGACACAGTCCTAAACCTTGTGGAGAGCCTTTCCAGAAGAGTTGAAGCTGTTATAGCTGCAAAGGGTGGGCCAACTCAATATTGAACCCTACGGACTAAGATTGGGATGCCATTAAATTTCATGTGCGTGTAAAGACAGGTGTCCTAATACTTTTGGCAATATAGTGTATTCTGGTTAGAAGTAGAGATACTGAGACTGGCACAGACAAGTGATCCCTATATCAGTGCACTAAATGGTGAAACACAAAACGTCATATGCCTACAGTTCAAAAAAATATGTATAGCTGTACTATGCTCCTCCAATAGAATCAAAGAAAAGCAATTAAAAAGATGTAGTGAAAATGGTCTATAAATTGTTTACATGCACAAAGTGCTGAAGAGTAGGAAAAAACTCTCTGTAATGGGACAGAGATGGCGAAAAAAAATCTGACAGGGATTTTAATCCTCCTTTGCTTTGCCCAAAATGATTTTTAAAAAAATGTTCTAATGTTCTACTTTAACACTCTCCACTATCTACGGTTAATGTTTCCCTTTATTATCCCAAAAATTAGTAAATTATGTACATAAAGCACTATTAACCTTCTATTAACCACTTCAGCCCCGGAAGGATTTCCCCCTTTAGGACCGGAGCCCTTTTTGCGATTCGGCACTGCGTCGCTTTAACTGAAAATTGTGCGGTCGTGCGACGTTGTACCCAAACGAAATTTGCGTCCTTTTTTTCCCACAAATAGAGCTTTCTTTTGGTGGTATTTGATCACCGCTGCGTCATTTCTGATCGCCGCTATAAACAAAAGAAGTGCGACAATTTTGCAAAAAAACCCAAATTTCTTACTTTTTGCTAAAATACAAATCCAAAAAAAAAATATAAAAATTTTTTTTTTTCATCAGTTTTGGCCGATTTATATTCTTCCTCATATTTGTGATAAAAAAATCACAATCGGCGTTTATTGATTGGTTTGCGCAAAAGTGGTCGCGTTTACGGATGATGAGAATTCATTTCTGGGGTTTTTATTATTTTTTTGCACTAGTAATGGCGGCGATCTGCAATTTTTAGTGGTACTGCGATATTAGGGCGGACATGTCGGACTATTTTGACACTTTTTTGGGACCATTGGCATTTATACAGCGATCAGTGCTATAAAAATGCACTGATTACTGTGTAAATGCCATTGGCAGTGAAGGGGTTAACCTGCAGGGGGCGCTCTAAGGGTTAACTGTGTTCCCTGGGCGTGTTCTTACTGTGTGTGGGCTGCCCTAGCAGGGGAAGGGAAGTGATCACAGATTCCATGTAAAGGAAGGCTGTGATCACAGTCCTTCCCCCCTCACAGAACGGAGGTCCGTGTTTACATACACACACCTCCGTTCTTTCACTCCGGGGGGGGGGCATCGTGGGTGGCCGGCAGAGATCGAATCCGCCGCACCCGCTCCCTGGCCCTCCCCGGACACTGGGCGCGATCTCGCAGCTGCCGTCATATGACAGCGATTTGCGCAGGAGCGCCACACTGTCGCCGTCAATTGCCGATCTACGGTCGGCAAGCGGTTAAACAGCAGCGAATATTGGGTAGGTATTTTTGATACATTTATATGTTTTATTTGGGGATAATCCTCAACACAAAACAGTGTGTTGTGTGCACATTTTGTGTTTAAGTTTTGTCTTTAATTTGCCTGGGTCCAAGAATGAAATGCTGCCCCCCTTAAAAGAAAAAAAAAAATCACACCCACCAAAAGGCCCCCACATCCATTATTTTATATCATAATTAAAGCTAAAATTAAATGTATCAGGAAGTCAGATTTACATGCAACAGCACATTGTCTATATGCAAGATTATATGACATACCATTATGTTCAATTCCAAGGGGCGGGCTAGGGCAGTATGGGGGTAGGCCAAGGTAGTATAGGGGCAGACTAGGGTAGTAAATAGGCAGGGCAGGGTAGTTTAGGGGCATGCTAGGGTAGTAAATGGGCATGCTAGGGTACTATATAGACAGGCTAGGGTAGTATAAAGACAGGCTAGGGTGGTATATAGACAGGCTAGGGTAGCATATAGACAGGCTAGGGTAGTATATAGACAGCCTAGGGTAGTATAGGGACAGGCTAGGGTAGTAAATGGGCATGCTAGGGTACTATATAGACAGGTTTGGGTAGTGTATGGACAGACTAGGGTAGTAAATAGGCATGCTAGGGTAGTATATAGACAGGCTAGGGTAGTATATAGACAAGCTAGGGTAGTATAAAGACAGGCTAGGGTAGTATATAAACAGGCTAGGGTAGCATATAGACACGCTAAGGTAGCATATAGACAGGCTAGAGTAGTAAATAGGCAGGCTAGGGTAGTACAGGGGCAGGCTAGGGTAGTAAATGGGCATGCTAGGGTACTATATAGACAGGTTTGGGTAGTGTATGGACAGACTAGGGTAGTAAATAGGCATGCTAGGGTAGTATATAGACAGGCTAGGGTAGTATATAGACAAGCTAGGGTAGTATAAAGACAGGCTAGGGTAGTATATAAACAGGCTAGGGTAGCATATAGACAGGCTAGGGTAGCATATAGACAGGCTAGGGTAGTATATGGACAGGCTAGGATAGTATAAAGACAGGATAGGGTTGTATATAGAGACAGGCTAGGGTAGTATATGGACAGGTTAGGGTAGTATATAGACAAGCTAGGGTAATATATAGACAGGCTAGGGTAGTATATAGACAGGCTGGGGTAGTATATAGACAGGCTAGGGTAGTATATAGACAGGATGGGGTAGCATATAGACAGGCTAGGGTAGTATATAGACAGGCTAGGGTAGTATATGGACAGGCTAGGGTAGTATATGGGCAGGCTAGGGTAGTATATAGACAAGCTAGGGTAATATATAGACAGGCTAGGGTAGTATATAGACAAGCTAGGGTAGTATATAGACAGGCTAGGGTAGTATATAGACAGGCTAGGGTAGTATATGGACAGGCTACAGCAGTATAGGGGCAGACTGGTTGGTTCAATTTGCTGCCCCTCTCAAAGGGCTGCCTTTAGTCCAATGGACCCACTGGGACCTATGGTAGGGCCGGTCCTGACGGTCCTACAACAGCTTGTTGTACAATCATCCGACCGTTAGTACACACGGTTAGAACAGCCGACGTGCGACGGTCGTACAACAGAAGTTGGATGAGCAGACTAGAAAACTTTTGTTGTACAACAAGCCATTGTACGACTGTTGTACCGTGTTTACAGAGAAGTTGGGCCAACAAAGCTGTATGAGCAAAACACGCATGCTCAGAAGTCAGGAACACCCAGAAGTGTCCGTTCTGGTAAACCTACGTTCCTAATTCACAAATCACATTCACATGAACTTCCTTTTTATACACTCGTAACACGTCACCACGTTAGGCTTGGTCATACGATTGCTTAGTGCACGTCAGTTCGCGAGACACAACAGCCAACATACGATTTTGGACGTCCAGTCGTACGACCGTCGCACCCGTGTGTACGGGGCTTAAGAACCCTTTCTCACTGATGGACGTTTGCCATGCTAGAGCGTACCTTTCTAGTGGGACATAAGGAAATTAATTTCCCTTTAAATCCTATGAGACTTTTCACATCGCTCTGCTACATTTATGCTGCGATTTAAAAAGTCCTGCATGCTACATGTTTGGTGCACTTTTAACCAGTACAGATCCGGGCTATACCTGAAAGACGGCTACAGCGCGGATCTGAATTGCTGGGGGGTCGTCCATGGATGTCCGCCCCTTTGCGTGCTCCCTGCGTGCACTCACAGCCGGCGGTGGCGCGCTTTCGTGGCTGCCGCACGTTGCGTGGGCTTGCCCTTGGGTCGGGCGGACTCGATCCGCAATCCCCTGTTAGAGCGGCAGAATGGGGAACCGCCGATGTAAACACGACGGTTCTCCGTTCTGTGAAGGGTGACATACCAGATCTACCGATCCCTGTGATCGGGATCAGTTAGATCTGTTATGTCCCTGCCAGCCCAGCCCCCATACAGTTAGAACACAGCCAGGGAACACAGTTAACCCCTTCACTGCCCCCTTAGTGTTAACCCCTTCCCTGCCAATGACATTTACACAGTAATCAGGGTCTATTTAAATTTCTGCTTGCTGTATAAATGTCATTGGTCCCAAAAAGTGTCAAAAATGTCCGACATGTCCGCCGCAATATCACAGTCCCGATAAAACTCGCAGATCGCCACCATTACTAGTAAAAAAATAAATTAAAAAATGCCATAAATCAATTCCCAAAGTTTGTAGACGCGATAACTTTTGCGCAAACCAATCAATTTACGCCAATTGCGTTTTTTTTTTTTTTTACCAGTTATATGTAGAAGAATATATATCGGCCTAAACTGATGAATTTTTTTTTTTTTTTCGGATATTTATTATAGCAAAAAGTAAAAAATATTGTTCTTTTTTCAAAATTGTCGCTCTTTGTTTGTTTATAGCGCAAAAAATAAAAACCGCAGAGGTGATCAAATACCACCAAAAGAAAGCTCTATTTGTGGGAAAAAAATTATAAAAAATTTGTTTATGCGCACGACTGCACAATTGTCATTCAAAATGCGACAGCGCCGAAAGCTGAAAATTGGTCTGGGCAGGAGGGGGGTTTAAGTGCCCAATAAGAAAGTGGTTAAAAAGCGCACTTTCCATTGAAATCAATGGGAAATGCACTGAAAACACCAAAAATGCACCCAGGGTTCATTTTCAGATGTGTTTTTGGGGCCACCATACTGGTTGTTAAGGAGCGGGCACCCGACAGCATCCTTAACAACCAATGAATAGCTCATTGTTAAGGATACTGCACATTCTTTCTTTACAATCAGCTGGTATGTAAACAATGCCCCCCCCCCAGTGGTCACTTGTAGCACCAGGGTTCGGTCTTCTACCTGTGAACCTCAGTCTGGCCTTCCCCTGCCTCCTCCCCTCAGAATCTGATATTCCCTGCTGTCCCACCCTGTCTCTCTGCCTCCTCCCCCCTCTGGAGGTAGCATAACCCCTGTACAAGAGGAGCTGGAGCATTATGACCACCAGGGGAGACATTTCCACTGGTTGATAAGGACACTGGCTGGTTTCCGGCTTCTTAGCAACCACCTGCTGGTGTCCATAACAACCAATGAATAACTGATTGTTAAGGAGCTGGCACCCGATTGCATCCTTAACAACCAGCTGTTTACGCATAAGTGCTGTAATGCAACTAAGCTTAACAACTGGCATATGCATTGCTTGACCCTTACACTGAGGGAATGTTATCTGGACTTGTACCTGGTGCCCTGTGTCTATCAAGACCGCTGACAGAGCAAGTTATTCTGGTTTTCAGAGTGACTTAAACTATTTTATGATGGCAGCATTAGATGGCAGATATCTAACCTGATGCTGCCTCTATAGCTTTGGTCAGCCATCACAGAGATCTGGAGAGCTGGGAAGCAGCATGGGACCTGTACAGGTAAATATGCACTGCTGCCACTGACCACCAACAAAAAGGAAGGAGGGGGTTGGGAAATTAGTGGCTGCAGTGTCGAGAAGCTCTGAGACCAGCAATGGAGGCACAGACCACCAAACAGTAATATATGAGGGGACAATCGATAGAATATGTATTTACTTCTGACCACTGCACTCTAAATAGGTACACTGTGCACTACACACCCCTGCTGCCCTCTATGCACACTGTTGTACATTACCTGGCCTGAAGTTGGACTTTGCAGTACCATCAGTGCCATCAGGCCCGGACTGGAACAAAAAATAGGCCTGGGCATTTTAGACTGGGGAAGGGCAGTGATGGGGGTTGGGCGTTCGCAAGGATGGTTGGTGATGGGATATCCATAAAGAGAGACATCCCAATCCAACAAAGTGACATCCCCATACAGCAAAGAGACATCCACATCCAGCAAAGGGACATCCCAATCCAACAAAGAGACTGCCCCATATACAGTAGCAAAGAAACATCCCCAGTCCAGCAGAGAGACATCCCCATCCAGCAGAGACAGCACCAGTCCAGCAAAGAGACATCCCCAGACCAGCAAAGAGACATCCACAATTCATCCCCATCCCCACTGCTACAGAGGGAGATTTTGTCTGTAACACACACCAGAACAGTTAATGGCTCAGTGAGCTCACTTTCCTCCCAATGTGTGATGGCCCTCTCTACCCATGTTCAGCTGTCAGGCTGTGCCAGGCCAGTGTTAGGAGAGAGCCTGCCAGTGAGTGCAGCTGTATCTCCAGGGGCCGGCCCGGGAGGTGTCTGTCCCCTGCAGATGCTTCATGTGTGTCACTGGAGCTCTCTCTCCCACCTTCTTCTGCACTTCCTAGTTTGCTGGCGCCGGCCCTGCTTTAGGCATGGCTGCATAGCAGGAGGTGAGCGGCAGCCGTTGTCTGTGTTAGCTCTGTCCTGACCACAGACATAGCTTACAGTGGTCATCAACAGGCCGCTCTTTTTAGGACATGCAGCCCGGAGGCCCTGGCCCACTGGACAAATGCCATGTGTAATGATGGTACTGGGATTGCATTCATGTAAAAAATTAGTGCTTCTTTTTTATTCATGTTCAGCCATTTCTCAGCTTTATTGGCCCCTACTAGGATTGAGCTGATTCTGTGCATGAGCAGCTGGAAACACTTGGTATCCCACAAAATGGTGCAGCTAATCAAAATGGCAACGGTGTGTGGCAGGTGGTCTCCAATTCCCATAAAATGGTGGCATTGCCACATGTGCATGGCACTGGCAATTCTAATACTGCTACCTATAATGCACAGTAGGTGCTTCAGGATACATTAATCGCTGAAAAGTTTCAGTGCAGTCACTGGGGTTGTGTGGATGGTAGAGGCGGTAAGGAGAATGTAGGCAGCACAAGCAACATACTGTAGCAACGCACATGATCTGCACCCTTTAAAACAGTAGTGACACACCATTCAACCCCCTTGGGCACCCTTCTCCATTGCACAGACACTCATGTCTGTATTCTTCTCCAGTGCATCAACACACGCTTCTGCAACCATCACCACCACACCAAATAGCAATTTTGTAACTGCTGCCACTGAGTCAAGGCATGCTTCTAAACTGACAGGCAGTTTTACAAAATTATGCCTTCTGCACCCCCTAGCATTGCACCAACAGGCCCTTCTGAACCTGCTGTCACTGCACAGACATGCACTTCTGCACTCACTGCCATTGCACTGCAACACAATTTCACAACCCTTGTTGCTCTACTAACCTGCACACATGCACCTGCCAATGAGCCAAATGCACTTCCTGATGCATCTCATTCAATGAACAGGCCCGATTTTGCCATATATCACTATTTTGGTACATTAATATTCTATTTTGTATCTTATTTGTGTAGCCATACCCCCTGTAGGGGTTGCTGGAAGTAGTGGTTCACCTGTCACACTGCCCTCAATCACATTTGTCCTCACACCCGGAGTCAGGAAGAACTGGCCGGTAATTGTGTTTTTTTTATTAGAGGATTCAACTTGGATGGGGTAAGGGATGTTTATTGGATGCCCAGTAGATCAATAATTCTTAACGGGACCATCTATATACAATCCTGTATATACACCTCTGTCTTCCTCCAACACTATCTTGCTTGCAGTTAACTCCTCTTCCTCCAGCACAATCTTGTTTACAGTCAACTCCTTTTTCTCTCTCCTGCACAATACTTCTCGGGCTTAGCTAGCACATGGTGAGGCCTGCTCTCAATCTAGCCTGGCCTCAGAGAACCGCCCATTACAGGCAGGGACCGCAGACCCCTTTAGTGTAGCAAAATTGGAAAGTGTGCTAACTAGCCTTGGCGGACTACTACTCACAGTCAGTCCCTTCTTCAGGTCCTGCCAGTCCTCTTGGACAAAGCAACCCAAACTCCACTGCCCAGTGACACCACAGTCCCAACTGGGTCTTGCACCCTTCTCAGACTGTCTCTCACTTCTCAATCAGCTCCGATGTGCCTTTTCCAGCATCCCTGGATGTTTGTCACTCACCAACACCAGGTAGATACCTCCTGGAGACCTGCCCGGTAGCACCACTCTGTTTCTATCTCCTGCTCCCTGGTCAAGACTCCCCTTGAGTTTGTTAAGGGGTCCCTTCCACTCCCGAGCCTTCAGGCCTAAGGTCACCCCCCCAGACTGGGGGCTACCTCCAAGGCCTCTGCAACTAGTGTGCCCTCTCCCAGTTCTTCCACCTGAACTCTCCTGCCTGGCTGGGCTGACCCCAGATATTTGAAGAAGCCTGCCCCTGCCAATCCAGGTTGGAGATTGGTTAGGATTCCCCAAACACCCCAGGCAGTTCCACCCCTCTTCCCCACCCTCTCTTCTAGAACCCTCCAGAAGCAAAGGGGAGGTTACCGAGAGGTGTCACCACCTGTAAGTCACCAACCACTCCCTAGGCCACTCCAATGCCCAGAATCAAAACAAACAGGCCTGCCTGACTAAATTTACCTTGCCTATCAAAAAATATCACAGCTAGCATCTACCTAAAGGTAGAGGGTGCTATATTTGTATGCTCTTAGTGGTTATGACAAATGTGATCAGTAGATAAAAAAATGAATGCGCTATCCATAAATCATATAGTAAATATTACATCAGCTAATCACTGTATACCATATCATCAAAGTGCAATTATTGATACCCCTTGAAAGTTTCCACATTTTGTCATGTTGCAAACAAAAACGTCAATGTATTTTATTGGGATTTCATGTGATAGACCGACACAAAGTGGAACATCATTTTAAAGTTGAAGGAAAATGGTAAATAGTTTTCAATTTTTTTTACAAACAAATATCTAAAAAGTGTGGCATGCATGTGTATTCAGCCCCCTTTACTTTGACCCCCTTAACTAAAATCCAGTGGATCCAATTGCCTTTGGATTTTACCCAATTAGTAAATAGAGTCCACCTGTGTGTAATTTAATCGCAGTATAAATGCAGCTGTTATGTGAAGCCCTCAGAGGTTTGTTAAAGAACCTTAGTGAAAAAACAGCATAATGGAGGCCAAGGAACACACCAGACATGTTAGGAATAAAGTTGTGGAGAAGTTTAAAGCAGGGTTAGGTTATAAATAAATATCCCAATTATTCATTATCTGAAAACTAAAAGAGTATGGCACAACTGCAAACCTACCAAGACATGGCCGCCCACCTAAACTGACAGGCTGGGTAAGGAGAGCATTCATCAGAGAAGCAGCCAAGAGGACCATGGTAACTCTGGAGGAGCTGCAGAGATCCACAGCTCGAATGGGAGAGTCTGTCCACAGGACAACTATTAGTCGTGCACTCCACAAATCTGCCTTCATGGAAGAGTGGCAAGAAAAAAGCCATTGCTGAAAGAAATCCTTAAGAGTCCTGCTTGTAGTTTGCAGGAAGCCATGTGTGGGACACAGAAAACATGTGGAAATTTAACTTTTTGGTCTAAAAGCAAAAAGCTATGTGTGGAGGAAAACTTACACTGTACTTCACCCTGAACACACCCTCCCCACCATGAAACATGGTGGTGGCAGCATTATGTTGTGGGGATGATTTTCTTCAGCAGGGACAGAGAAGCTGGTCAGAGTTGATGGGAAGATGGATGGAGCCAAATACAGGGCTATCTTATAAGAAAACCTATTAGAGTCTGAAAAAGACTTAAGACTGGGGCAGAGGTTCACCTTCCAGTATCCTTGACCCTAAACATACAGCCAGAGCTACAATGGAATGGTTTAGATCAAAGCACATTCATGTGTTAGAATGGCTCAGTCAAAGTCCAGACCTAAATCCAATTGAGAATCTGTGGCAAGACTTGAAAATTGTTGTTCCCAGACGCTCTCCATCCAATCTGACAGAGCTTGAGATATTTTCCAAAGAAGAATGGGCAAAAATGTCCTCTCTAGATGGGCAAAGCTGGTAGAGAAATCCCCAAAAAGACTTGTAGCTGTAATTGCAGCGACAGGTGGTTTTACAAAGTATTGACTCAGGGGGGTGCCATATAAATGCCCCCCCCACACTCACTTTTTCACATAAATATTTGTAAAAAATGTTTAAAACCATTTATCATTTTCCTTCCACTTCACAATTATGAGCCCCTTTGTGTTGGTCTATCACATAAAATCCCAATAAAATATGTTTACATTTTTGGTTGTAACCTGACAAAATGTGGAACATTTCAAGGGGTATGAATACTTTTTCAAGGCACTGTATAAATGTACTGTACAAAGACTCCAGCAAAGAAAAAAGTTCTTATATATATATAGCATATATGTGAATCCATGCTAATATAGAAAGAAATCATTCAAAGCCCCATAGAGTAATTTAATGTGATAAGGAAAAGTCCCAACAACCAACCGGTTTATAATGTGTAATTCATTCCGGATAGGGTCATAACCTGAATAATCACCACAATGTGCTCCACTGCAAACATAGAGGATTCACCTCTTACCAGAGAGTCTGACTCTAAAAAAGCCCTTTGACAAGCAAGCCCCCTCAGGCATAGAATGACACTTCATTGGCAGGTCCAGGCATTAGCAAGGATGATCTCTCCATATCTTCTCAAGCCAACACCATGTAATCACTCCTCAGTTCAGTAAATGAAGCATAATGCACCTAGGGAAAGGAAGGGACATCTCATTGCGCAACATCCATGGTAAGCGATTCTATTAAAAAAGAATTATACTCACAAGAAGGAAGATAAAAAAAGGAATATCGATCTAAACATAGTCTGGCATCCCTGCTGACATCACTGCTACTCTTATTACCGCCCAACGTACGTTTTCATCCTAATGAACGTTGTAGACAAATGTAAGTTGGTGAATTCTTCAGATTCAGGCTGAAAATACTGGCTCAAGGGCTGTATTATCCCTTGATGCCATTAACCACTTCAGCCCCGGAAGGATTTCCAGCTTTAGGACCGGAGCCCTTTTTGCGATTCGGCGCTGCATCGCTTTAACTGACAATTGCACGGTCGTGCGACGTTGTACCCAAACGAAATTTGCGTCCTTTTTTTCCCACAAATAGAGCTTTCTTTTGGTGGTATTTGATCGCCTCTGCGTCTTTTCTGATCGCCGCTATAAACAAAAGAAGAGCGACAATTTTGCAAAAAAACCCAAATTTCTTACTTTTTCCTAAATTACAAATCCAAAAAAAAAATATAAAAAAACATTTTTTTTCACCGTTTTTGGCCGATTTATATTCTTCCTCATATTTGCGATAAAAAAAAATCGCAATTGGCGTTTATTGATTGGTTTGCGCAAAAGTGGTCGCGTTTACGGATGATGAGAATTCATTTTTGGGGTTTTTAATTTTTTTTTATTTTTTACTAATAATGGCGGCGATCTGCGATTTTTTGCGGTACTGCGATATTTCAGCGGACATGTCGGACCATTTTGACACTTTTTTGGGACCATTGGCATTTATACAGCAATCAGTGCTATAAAAATGCACTGATTATTGTGTAAATGCCATTGGCAGTGAAGGGGTTAACCTGCAGGGGGCGCTCTAAGGGTTAACTGTGTTCCCTGGGCGTGTTCTAACTGTATGGGGGATGCCCTAGCTGGGGAAGGGAAGTGGTCACAGCCTTCACGTAAAGGAAGGCTGTGATCACAGCCCTTCCCCCTCACACAGAGCGGAGGTCCGTGTTTACATACACGGACCTCCGCTCACTCGCTCCGGGGGGGGCCATCGCGAGTAGCCGGCGGCAATCGAAGCCGCCGCACCCGCTCCCTGGCCCCCCTGGACACAGTGAGCACGCGGGCGCACCTCCGGCGGCGCGCGCTCACTAAACTCGTTCCCGCAGCCGCCGTCGTATGACGGCGATTTGCGGGAACGAGACACTTTGCCGCCGTCAGATGCCGATCGGCGGTCGGCAAGTGGTTAAAGCATTTGATATCCTGGATTGGGGGTATCTCTGGCGGGTCCTGGAAATATTTTGTTTTGGCCCCTCCTTTATTGGATGAGTCAAGACCCTTTATAATGACCCTAGAGCTAAGGTTCAGGTTAATGGGGTGTGTTCAGAAGGATTGCAGTTGGCGAGGGGGACGAGGCAGGGGTGTCCATTATCGCCCCTGCTTATCACCCCCACGATAGAACCCCTTGCAGTGGCAATAAGAACATCCACAAGTCTGTGCGGGTTCCAGAGAACCTTTGGAGAAGAAAGAGCTGCTCTATATGCAGATGATGCCCTGTTGTTTCTGGGGGACACCCAAGCCTCATTGACAGCAATAAAAATTGTTAATGACTTTGGAAGTTTTTTTGGTCTGAATATTAACCGGCGAGAAGTCAGTGTTATTACCGGTGGACCCACTTAGTACTCCATTCCCTATCACGATTCCCTATCACAACTTAGTAGTAGCTGATAGAATTAAATATTTAGGTATTATATTTACGAAAGACCCAAATGATTTTCTAGGTGATAACACGACCTCGCTTTTGAATACATTTAAAAGCAAAGGTGAGATATGGAGATGACTTCCTCTATCATTGGCTGGGAGATGTAATCTGATCCAGATGGTTTGGTTGCCGCAATTATTCTATTTACTCCACAACTCCCCGGTCTGGATTCACAAAAAGTGGTTTCAAAAGATTGACACAATTTTTAGGGAACTAATTTGGAGAGGGAGAATTTCTAGAATCCCCCTGAGCGCCCGTCAACTTCAAATAGATGATGGGGATGGCTCTCCCTCACTCCAGGAACTACTACTTAGCAGCACAAATACAGCACATGGTGAGCTGTGGTGTGTGAGGAGGACAAGGCACAAACGATTGCCTCCTGCTAAAGTGCAGCCCGCATAAGGCGATCGTTGAGGCACTAGAGGCCAATTCTTTTACTCCCAAGATTCCAACATTGACAATGGTCATTAAGGTTTGGAATTTAGTGAAAACACAAATGAGGTACAGGGGCTTGTCGGAATACGCACCCCTATGGAATAACAACCACCTAAAAGAATTTTATGAAATGGGGGACAGTCAGGGAGTGGAAGAGATGTGGCACTGTCCGAATCTCTCAATTGTATGTGGATGGTCATATGAAAACATTTACAGACTTGAGAGAGGAGTACGGGATCCCGAAGCAATCCTTTCATAGTTATTTGCAGATTAGACACGCCTTGTCCACGCAGTTTAAGAACTCAACGGTAGAGTGGGTAGAGATGCCTCTCCTAGAAAAAGTGATAAATCCAAATCCATTAAAAGGTTTGATCTCCCATTTATACATAGGGTTGGGACAGAAGGAAGGAGAACACAGGGTAGAGCTCTCTGTTAAGGCAAAATGGGAGGTAGACATTGGACCAATAACTGAGGAACAATGGAGGAATATTTTAAGATCGTGCCCACAAGTGTCAATGGCTCCCTCCCAGAAAATGTCACATCTCTTTCTGATACATAGAGTTTATTATACTCCACAAAAGTTATATAGGTTTAGGAAAAAACAAGATGACAAATGTCCTAGATGCAGGGAAACTGGTGTCTTTATACATATGCTGTGGAGGTGTCCGAAACTGCACAGGTACTGGGAGGGGGTAGTTGAGAATATTAATATGACTTTTGGTACTTCATTAGTAACTGATGTACGGCATTGTATAATGAGCGGTATGTTGGGAGATGGGGACGTTGCCGGCAGTTATACTGGCCTCTTTGTTCCAAGCAAGGAAATTGATAGCCCGGAGGTGGCAGTCGGCATCACTGCCCACCCCAGATGAGTGGATAAGCACAATGGATGAGATAATTTGGAAAGAAAGAGAGGTGTATATAAAAAGAAGCAATCTTAGTAAGTTTGTTAAAAAATGGGGTCCTTGGCTGGCTAGCCCCACCTTAGAACACAAATAATAAATATACTGTATATGGCCAAGAAGTGGTTAAATGAAGGGGAGTTGGTTTATAGAAAAAAATATTTTTTTTTTATCAATATTTTTATTGAAAATTTCAGTTTACAGAGATATACAGAACCTGAAGGAAATATGAAGTGAATAACAAGTGGGTTACATCGAGTAGGTACATGGGTAGTAAGTTTTCAGGTACAACTGGAGCAGTGGTATTAATAACAGTATCTGAGAGTAACAAAATACAACAAAACATGGCATTTCTAAGGTCAAGAGAACCTTTATATATAGGGAGGGCTATTATTTACTACCTATATAGATTAGGGTTTTGTCTCCCATAGCCACTCACCCCTAGGGGGAACTAATTGTGAGTGGGGATGGGATATTGAAGCCATTAGATATATATGGTGTCACCCAATCTCTGAGCTAGGTCGTCAACTAGTTCCCTGGTTCAATAATATAGGTATAATGAACTCAATATCAAGAACAGTATATCGAGGAAAGGTCCTGGAAATTTTATTTATGCATCACAGATGGTATCTGGTGTGATGTATCTCTGCATCTGTACGTTGAACAGTACATTTTAGTTATGAGGAAGGGGTAAGGGTGAGATAGCATAGAAGGGATGAGGTAGGAGTGTGCAGATAGGAGGTATCCAAAGTTAGTTAATAAAAGGAAAGCGTTGGCGGGTCAAGCTATACTGTTTTGTTTGAGAGTTTATGGAATTCTGTGGATTCAGCAAAGTGCAGCCAGCATGCCCATACTTTATTAAATTTCTTTGGGGTTTTTCTCGCCTGGTGGATGAGATCTTCCATTCCTGCTATCTGTCTTACTTGGTGAAGCCATTCTGCTTTTGCAGGGGGGTTGTTGTCCCACCAGTGTACAGGGATACACATTTTGGCAGCAGTGATAAGATGGAGGGTAAGGGACTTCCTGTATGCAGACTGAGGTATGGATGTATGGTGGAGTAGGTATTGTGCTGGCGCCTAGTCAGGGGTTTAGGTCATTATTTGGGTGGTGAGACGGTGAACTTCCTTCCATACCTGAAGTGGGTAGTCAGTGGTTTGGTTACATCTCCAGCAGGACAGGAAGAACCCCAGTTTTGAGGAGGTAGTGAGCCTGTGATGGATGCTGATGGCTTTCAGGGTATTGTCCCTTGCTTCGAGTTCCAGAAACAAAGCCCACTTGATCCAAAGAGATAAATCTAGGGAGTAAGGGAGTAGGCGATTTTCTAGAATTTTTGCATAGAGTTTCATATCAACATTAAGGAGTGAAATGGGCCTATAATTCATTACTATAGATGGGTCTTTTTCCTGATTTTTGGATCCTGGTTATGTGGGCTTCTAGGAGTTCTCGCATATGGTGTGTAGACGAAGACAGGGAGTTGAAGGTTGTTAGGAAATGTGGGGTCAGAGTGCTTACAAAGGACTTATAGTAACTAACTGTTAGTCCGTCCGGACTGGGGCTTTTGCCCGTTTTCAGTTGTTTTAGCGCCTTATTGACTTCTTCAGAGGAGACCGGGCCATCTATCTCTGCAGCCTCCGAAAGAGCAATAGGTTTGGGACTGTATTGTTCCAGAAAGTCTGCAATCATTTTTTTCCTATCTGTGTTTCACTGGGCTGTATTCGGGGTCATTAAGTTGTATAGTTTTTTTATAGTATTTCATAAATTGATCTACTATTCCTTCTGAAATTGTGATAGTGTTGCTTGAGGGGTCTGTTATGGTGTGTACAGTCGAGGCTGCTTTTTTAGCTTGTAGTACTCTCGCCAGTTTTTCCCAGATTTGTTGCCGAATTTGTAAAATAACCAACGTGATAGCATTTTCTTTTGATTGCTTTCCCTAGCTCTTCATGTAAATCCTCTCTAGCTTTTATTAATTTGGCCATGGTGTGTGTAGCACGGGATTGTTTATGTGTTTTCTCTAGAGAATTGATGCGTGCTTTCAGATCTATTACACGAGCTTGCCTGATTTTCTTTTGTTTGGTGGCTATAGAAATGAGTTTCCCTCGGATGACACATTTGTGTGCCGCCCAACGACTCATTGGTGATGTTTTCCTTGAAGTATTGCGACAAACGTTTGTCGATTATTTTAACATTTTCGGGGTCGATCAGGAGGGAGTTGTCTAGACGCCATATAGGGGATCTCATGGGCATGGTGGGAAAGGTCAAGGTCATGGATATAGCATTGTGTTCTGAAAGAAGTATTGGGTGTATGTTTGCATTCTGGAGGAGCATCAGGTAATTTTGTGTGATGAAGAAGTAATCGAGTCTGGTATATCTTTTGTGCGGGGGCAAGAAGAAAGTGAAATCCTTCATGTTGGGGTGCAGGGTGTGCCAGGCGTCGTGTAGGGAGTTCAGTAAATAATGTTTTGATTGCTCTCAGGGCCCTGTATGTGATTGTGGAGGTGCCGTTAGAAGTGTCTTGTGTGAGTGTGAGGGCTACATTGAAATCTCCTCCCTCTATTAAGACCCCTGCCTGCAAATTGTTGAGGTTTGAAACAAAGACAATTTAATAAAGATGAATTTTAAATAAAAAAAGTTGGTGAATTTGGAACAAAAATCTTTTGTAAGCAACGTATTTTTCCTCTAAAAGCTGCACAGATATGTCCGGACAGTTCAGTTCAAGGACTCCCACAGACAAGATGTCATGTTCAATGAGAGAGGAGAATTACCTAGTGTTTTTATGCTAGCAAACATGGTGTTTTTTGATCCTGATACAAACAACTGGAAAGTCTTCATAAAATTGGTTCATTTCACCAGTTCTTTTAGTAATAGCAAGATAGCGGGGACTGCAGAAGTGTACTATTGGAAACAGGGCAAGGTAAGATATTTCCATTGTGTGTGTATGATGTTTATTCTTTGTAGTATAGTATCATAAATTCTGTTCTCAGATTGTAGTCAGCTGCCCTGAAGAGAAAAAACCTGTTCTTAAACAGTGAAGGTCAGTTGGAGGACATATTAGGTGATGAAACATATTCTGCTGGAGAAAAGACCAACATAGGCCCCAAAAATTAGCATATGGTTGCATCTTCCATTCTGGGGTAACACAGAGCCAGGACTATGTTCTCCTAGAGACAGTAGAGGGAAATGGGTCGAATGGGCACAAATTTCAACAGACACTCCAAAATCCTGTGGCAAGTCTTCCTAAAAGAGTAGAAGCAATTAAGGCCACGAAGAATATGAGGAATCCATATTACTGGTCATAGTTTTGGAATAGAATGTCCAAAAAGATCATATATGTGTAATGGTCAGGTGTATAAAAAATGTTGGCCAAATGCATGTATTGTGGCCACATTGGATGTGACAGACCCAACCAGGACAAGGGCTTTTTGAGGGGACTGCAGGGTAGCATCTTGCCCACTGACTATGGACCCTGGCTTTTGAGGGGGCTCTATTCTTGGGAGGTGTGTGTTTGGGGGACCCTTTGAGTCGCCTTGCTTCCGATTCGGGATTGTCTTACAAAACACACAGACTCTGTGAATTTAGGCCAAGGATACAGATTTGGGTCCTTTGTGCCCAAACCAGCAATGACTGCTTTAGACTGTGAGGCTCAGAGTAGATGTTAATATAATCAGCTTACACCAACCTGATACTAGGGTCTCATGCTATAATCTGTTTATTAAGGTGTTATGTGATTATTGTTAAGTATGTCTCTTCTATTCTGTGCCTCCTAGGTGTGCATTGCCACTGTTAATCGAGTCAACTATTGTTTCTGTCTTCCTGCTCATCTTTTGGAGATGTGATTAATATTGTGACCATTTTACCTTGTTATTGAACCAGCGTGGGATGTTATGTGCTAACGCGTTTGATAATGTGTAATGTTCTTTGTGTATCCAGTGTTGTGGGTTGGGTGCCGGACGGTCTCGGCACCTAGGCTGGTTTAAGTGACTAGTTGTTTAGTTAGCTTAAAGAAGAACTATGGTCAAAATGAAGAAATCTATATGTTATGCACGTATACAGTCTGTTAAACATCTTACTGGTTGTTTTGAAAAAAAAAAAACAGTAAGGATTTAGAGATATCTACCTTGTCCCCTGCTCTCATGTACACTTCCTTTAATGAGGAGACAACTTTACTTCCTGGTTTTGAAATTGCCTGTTGTCTCATTGTGTGTGCTATCTCTCTGAAGAAATGTCCTGACATCACTGGGGGAGGTGCTCTTGTAGTACATGGAAAGTCCAGAACAGTACAGAAGTCCAGACAAGGCTCCGCCCATGATCAGTCCATGAAGCCCCACCCACTCCCACCTATGTCCTGTCTTTGCCTGCCCTCTGCTCTGTCTATACAGCCTGCTCCTAGGTTGGATTTTGTTCTGTCAGTTTACAAATTACTAGAGGAGAGCAGGCAGGGAGAAGCCCACAGATTAATAGACAAATCTGTGTGCAAACTAACTTGTACCGACTTCTGCTGTTTTACATAGCACACACCCAGCTATTGATTGTAAGATGGGTGTGTGTTATGTAAAATAGACAGCGCATGATAGAAGGCGGGAGGACTCTGGGAATTGTAGTTTCTTATGGGAGGTGCTGAAGCCAGTTCATTGAAAGGAAATTACATCTGAGCTCTGCAGAACTCCTCCCATCATCACTAGTAGCAGGAAGGAATAGGGGATTACAGACCACAATTGCAGGTATATGGTAGAAAAACAATCATTTCAGTTTTTATGCTTATTACCATGTGTAACTTTTCAGGCATTTATATGAGGATTTACTAAAATATGTATGTTGCTTTTAATTGTACTCTAACCACTTCAGCCCCGGAAGGATTTCCAGCTTTAGGACCGGAGCCCTTTTTGCGATTCGGCACTGCGTCGCTTTAACTGACAATTGCGCGGTCGTGCGACGTTGTACCATTTCGCTGCGTCACGGCTTAGCGTTTTTCCCGAGGCCAGGATTTCGACCTTTAGGAAGGCCCCGACTTCACCAATCTCATGTTAATTTTCGTTGTATGTATAAAATCATTTAGGAGTATATTTACGGACTTTTCAATGTGTACCATTATTCGTATTTTTGACTTTACTAACAAAAAGATGGTATATGGACGTTAACACCAGACATTAGGGGATAAGGAAGGACGATGATCACTACTACCCTCCTCAAGACGTCTCGAGTCTACATTAAAGGAAAGTTACTTGACCGAAGTCGTGGAGGGTATTCTTTGATGTTAAGGGTCTCAGGAGGGCGGA
>BLSH010029916.1:192138-205506 GCA_018402905.1 Glandirana rugosa
CCGTAAAAGTGTCATTAGTCACGTAAAAATATCGTGACTAGCGACATATTTACGGTTACCAGGGTTTT
This sequence comes from Glandirana rugosa, assembly GCA_018402905.1. Classification (NCBI taxonomy): domain Eukaryota; kingdom Metazoa; phylum Chordata; class Amphibia; order Anura; family Ranidae; genus Glandirana; species Glandirana rugosa. Next base: position 192,207 of record BLSH010029916.1, read on the forward strand.
TTCACAGTTTTGCAAGGCTGTACAGGCGGAGTTATATTTGCAAAAAAACACAAATTTCTTACTTTTTGCTAGAATACAAATCCAAAAAAAAAATATAAAAAAACATTTTTTTTCACCGTTTTTGGGCGATTTATATTCTTCCTCATATTTGCGATAAAAAAAAAAATCGCAATTGGCGTTTATTGATTGGTTTGCGCAAAAGTGGTCGCGTTTACGGATGATGAGAATTCATTTTTGGGGTTTTTATTTTTTTTAAATTTTTTACTAGTAATGGCGGCGATCTGCGATTTTTAGCGGTACTGCGATATTGAGGCGGACATGTCGGAACGTTTTGACACTTTTTTGGGACCATTGGCATTTATACAGCGATCAGTGCTATAAAAATGCACTGATTACTGTGAAAATGCCATTGGCAGTGAAGGGGTTAACCTGCAGGGGGCGCGCTAAGGGTTAACTATGTTCCCTGGGCGTGTTCTAACTGTATGGCAGCTTGCCTAGCTGGGGAAGGGAAGTGGTCACAGCCTTCACGTACAGGAAGGCTGTGATCACAGCCCTTCCCCCTCACACAGAGCGGAGGTCCGTGTTTACATACACGGACCTCCATTCATTCACTCCGGGGGGGGCATCGCGGGTAGCCGGCGGCAATCGAAGCCGCCGCACCCGCTCCCTGGCCCCCCCCCCGAACACAGTAGGCTCTGTATCGCGGCCGCCGTCGTATGACGGCGATTCGCGTTACAGAGCCACTTTGTCGCCGTCATTTGCCGATCAGCCGTCGGCAAGTGGTTAATGTTTATGTTGGCTATTCCTTAGCTATGTTAATTATATTCCCATTTACAGTTTGCATTGTATATGATAATGTGATCAGACTCACCTGATCTTGTGTGCTATATAGAGTTGATCGAACCTCTGGAAGTTGGGATTCTGCTGGTTCTGCCGAACTTCGGGACAAAGTCCGGGTTTGGGTCCGGACAGGACCCGAACTTTGACGTGGACCCAGAACCCCATTGAAATCAATGGGGACCCAAACTTTTAGGCACAAAAATGGCTGTAACAAAGTCCTGGAAAGTCCTAGAGGTCTGCAAAAGGAAGGAAAATGGGGGTAAGGGTAGGACAAGTGCCCTACAAAGAAATGGGGATAGGGAAATAACTTAAAATAATAAAAAAAAAAAATCACATAAAAAAAATCAAAAGTGGAGGTGGATGTGGACCATCTTCAAACTGTGTGAGAAAAGTATAAATTAGCGGGAGAAGCCATAGCAGTGTTCTAAAATCATCTTCAAACTGTGTGTGAAAAGTATAAATTAGCCAGGAGAAGCCATATCGCTGTTCTACAATCATCTTCAAACTGTGTGTGAAAAGTACAAATTCTAAGAACAGTGATATGGCTTCTCCCAGCTAATTTATACTTTTCACACACAGTTTGAAGATGATTGTAATCTACAATCATCTTCAAACTGTGTGTGAAAAGTATAAATTAGCCGGGAGAAGCCATATCACTGTTTTACAATCATCTTCAAACTGGGTGTGAAAAGTATAAATTAGCCGGGAGAAGCCATATTACTGTTCTAAGAACAGTGATATGGCTTCTCCCAGCTAATTTATACTTTTCACACACAGTTTGAAGATGATTGTAGAATCTAAAATTGTCTTCAAACTGTGTGTGAAAAGTATAAATTAGCCGGGAGGAGCCATATCAATGTTCTACAATCATCTTCAAACTGTGTGAAAACTATAAATTAGCCAGAAGAAGCCATATCACTGTTCTAAGAACAGTGATATGGCTTCTCCCGGCTAATTTATACTTATCACACACAGTTTGAAGATGATGGAGCCAGTACCAGGGGCGTATCATGAAATTAGTGGGCCCGTGTGCAAGCCCACACTGCACCGATCATCCCCGTCTGTCAACCAGGGAGCGATCATCCATGGGTGCAGTGTGGGTCAGAACACAGTGGGCCCCCCACCCCTCAGGGTCTGTGTTCAGTGAACACCCTGCACCCATGGATGATACACCACTGACCAGTACACAGGGAGCCAGTACACAGGTATTGTAGCCAGTACACAGAGAGCCAGTACACAGGTATTGTAGCCAGTACACAGGTTGCCAGTACACAGGTATTGCAGCCAGTACACAGATATTGTAGCCAGTACACAGGTAGCCAGTACACAGGTATTGTAGCCAGTGCACAGGTATTGTAGCCAGTGCACAGGGAGCCAGTACACAGGCATTGTAGCAAGTAGACAGGCAGCCAGTACATGGGGAGCCAGTACACAGGTAGCCAGTACACAGGTATTGTAGCTGGTACACAGGGAGCCAGTTCACAGGTATTGTAGCCAGTACACATGTACCAGTACACAAGTATTGTAGCCATTACACAAGGAGCCAGTACACAGGTATTGCAGCCAGTACACATGTAGCCAATACACAAGTATTGTAGCCAGTACACAGGTAGCCAGTACACAGGTATTGTGGCCAGTACACAGGGAGCCAGTACACAGGTAGCCAGTACACAGTGAGCCAGTACACAGGTAGACAGTACACAGGGAGCCAGTACACAGGTTTTGTAGCCAGTACACAGGTTTTGCAGCCAGTACACAGAGAGCCCGTACAAATGTATTGTAGCCTATACACAGGCAGCCAGTACACATTGTAGCCAGTATTGTAGCCAGTACACAGGGGACAGGGAACCAGTACCCAGGTATTGTAGCCAGTACACAGGGGGCAGGGAACCAGTACACAGGTATTGTAGCCAGTACACAGGGAGCTAGTACACAGGTATTGTAGCCAGTACACAGGGGACAGGGAGGCAGTACACATGAAGCCAGTACACAGGTATTGTAGGCAGTACAGAGGGAGCCAGTACACAGGTATTGTAGGCAGTACACAGGGAGCCAGTACACAGATATTGTAGCCAGTACACAGGGGACAGGGAGCCAGTACACAGGTATTGTAGGCAGTACACATGGAGCCAGTACACATGTATTGTAGGCAATATAGAGGGAGCCAGTACACAGGTATTGTAGGCAGTACAGAGGGAGCCAGTACACAGGTATTGTAGGCAGTACACAGCACAGCAGTACGGTACCTCATCCTCGAGTCAGGAGAATCAGCCACTCTCGACCCGCCCACCGCACCGTGCCAATCACTGGCAGTCACTGGCTCAGGGCAGTCAATTAGTGTATGTATGTGCTCTTCTTTAGCGCACATACATACACTTTTAGGACTGACCAACAGGCTCACTACTTGCTGTCAGCAGACAGCAAGGAGCCGAAGAAAAAAAAAAATCAATATACCGGCGCCACATTTAGGGGTTCGGGCGGACTTTTTTTTCTCATTCCCAGCGAGGAGGGGGCGCTTAAGTGCCCCCTATTGACCTGCCTAGTAAATATATACACTCCAAATGCCAGACAGATTGCATTTCTAAAAAAAAGCTCTAAAGAAAACCTCTCTAAGCCATCAAGGATAGTTAATAATTGGAGGGGACTTTAATTCTGTAGGAGACCCCTCAATAGACTCATCCACCAAATCTAAGCATAGAATCTGTAAATTAAATTACTTCCTGCATAAACAAAATCTGTTTGACATCTGGAGGTGTCATCATAATAATGAAAAAGACTATACATTTTTCTCTATAGCACACCACACATACACACGCATAGATATTTTCTTGACAGATCAATGGGCCCTGCCACATTTCCCCTCCTCCACAATAGAGACCATTTCCTGGTCAGGTTATGCCCCCATAACAATCTCCTTCTCTGATTCAGCCAAACTCAGACCCCCCTCCGTTTGGAGGATGAACACCTACCTGCTCTCACTGCAGGAAACCAATAAATCCATTAATAAAGCTAATGATCTATTCTTTTCTACTAATGATTAGAGTTGAGCGAACACCTGGATGTTTGGGTTCGGTATCGAACTTGACCCCGAACCCCATTGAAGTCAATGGGGACCCAAACTTTTCGGCACAAAAATTACTGTAAAAAAGTCTTGGAAAGTGCTAGAGGGCTGCAAAAGGATTTTAGAACAATAATCTGTCCCTTACAGCAACAGCAGGAACCTGACCCAATAGGAGTAAGCGATGATTTTAGAACAATAATCTGTCCCTCTAAGCAGTAGACTCTACCTAGTCTAGTCAGATCGTTCTGTAATGCAGGATGATATGTTATTTGATCTGCAATCTGTCCCTAAAAGCAGTAGTAGTAGTAGTAATCTCTACCTAGTCCACAATCAGATTGTTCTGTAATGCAGGATGAGATGTTATATAATATCTGCAATCTGTCCCTCACAGCGCCGGCAGCATCCTCTCCCTACACTACCCAGAGAGCATGTGACATGCAGCACTAAGTGACTCCAGCTTATAAAGAGGCTGGGTCACATGATGCACTGGCCAATCACAGCCATGCCATTAGTAGGCATGGCTGTGATGGCTTCTAAGGGCAAACCAGTGAAACGCTTGTTGATTGGCTGCCCTGCAGCTATTCAACAGGCGGGATCAAATACCCGAACCCAGAACCCGAACCCAAACTTTTTTTCAAATGTCCAGGTTCGGGTCCGGGTCACGGACACCCCAAAGTTCAGTACGGACCCGAACTTTACAGTTCGGGCTCGCTCAAATCTACTAATGATGTAGATTCCATAGATTGCTTTTTGCTGTGGAACTCACATAAAGCTTGCATGAGAGGCATATTTTTGCAAATTAGTTCCCAAGCTAACAAAGAGAGAGACGGTTTGGTCAAATTACGCAAAGAAGTAAATAAACGCAGCCCATCCCTTCAGACATCAATAGATCTCATGAAACTAAGAATCTCCCTTAGAGATTTATTACTATATCAGTATGAAAAGCAAACTAAAACTCTCAAAGCACAGTTTTATGCCCTCAACAATAAATCTGGCGCCTTCCTGGCTAAACGCCTTAAGGGCAAACGCCTCTCACATAAAATCCCATACATGCTACATGGGAAAACGGGAGCCAAGGTCACGTCCCCAACAGGCATTGCAGAAATCTTCAAAACCTATTACTCCACCCTATTTGACCTTATTTGCTCAAACACCACAGCCCCCTGCGGATGAAATACAAAATGTCATCCAACCATTAAAACTGCCCAATTAAACTAAGGAGCAATTGGCATTACTCTCTCAACCATTCATGGTACCTGAAATTAAAAAAGTCATATCTAAGCTACCCAAATCTAAAGCCCCAGGGATAGATGGATTTCCTAATGAATATTACCAAAAATTTACAGACACCTTAGCCCCCCACCTAGTAAACCTATACAACTTAGTAATGCACAAAGGTCAGTTCCCCAAAGAAATGTTGCAAGCAGTGATCACCACAAAACCCAAACCTGACAAAGATACCTCCCTTCCAAGTAACTTCAGACCTATATCATTACTTAATTCTGAGATAAAAATATATGCCAAAGTGATAGCCCTAAGACTACTGGACATTTTACCCACAATAATACATCCAGACCAAGTAGGTTTTATTAAAGGACACCAAGCCCCAGATGCCACAAGGAGAATTTTAAATATCCTTAAATACGCTGAACTTCATAAAACACCCGCATTGCTCTTGGCATTAGACGCTGAGAAAGCATTCAATCGTGCGCACTGGGGGTTCCTTGAAGCTGTCTTGAAAAAAAATTGGATTTTCAGGCCCGATACTGAACGCAGTACTAGCATTATACTTATGTCCATCAGCCAAGGTTTTGACTTCAGGAACTCTTTCCACAGAACTCATGATTACAAATGGAACCAGACAGGGGTGCCCGCTGTCCCCACTGTTCTTTGCACTAATCATGGAACCCCTAGTGCGCACCATCCATGTTTCTCCCGCTGTGAAAGGCATACAAATAGGTCACACGCAAAACAAAATTGGATTATTTGCGGACGATGTGATACTAATAGCCCCAAACTCACTCCGTACTGTCCAAGAACTACAAAGACTGCTTTATAATTTTAGCATGGCCTCGTACTACAAACTCAATGAAAGTAAATCCCAAATATTAGGCCTAAACATATCAGCGACACTCCAATAAAAACAAATGGAACGCTTCACATTCACATGGGCCAGTGCATCTATTAAGTATCTAGGTATCAATATCCCCTCAGTTTCAGAAAAAACCTACAAATGCAATTTTCAGCTATTTCTAGAGAAACTATCCAGGGATTTGACTTCACTATCCAAGCTAGAACTGTCAGTTACTGGTAAAATTCACCTATTTAAAATGATTGTGCTCCCCAAATTACTATACTTGTTTCGAACTATCCCAATTAGAGTTGAGCGAACCCAAACTGTAAAGTTCGGGTCCGTACCGAACTTTGGGGTGTCCGGGACCAGGACCCGAACCCGGACATTTCAAAAACCGTTCGGAATCGGATTCTGGTAGTTGATCACGCATGTTGAATAGCTGCAGGGCAGCCAATCAACAAGAGTTTCACTGGTTTGCCCTTAGAAGCCATCACAGCCATGCCTACTAATGGCATGGCTGTGAATGGCCAGTGCATCATGTGACCCAGCCTCTTTATAAGCTGGAGTCACTTAGTGCTCCAGTCACATGCTCTCTGACTAGTGTAGAGAGAGGAAGCTGCCGGCGTTGTGAGGGACAGATTGCAGATATTTTAACATCTCATCCTGCATTACAGAACAATCTGATTGTGGACTAATTAGAGATTACTACTACTGCTGCTCTAAGGGACAGATTTCAGATCTCACCCTGCATTATACAACGATCTGATTCTGGACTAATTAGAGATTTCTCATACTGCTACTTTGAGTGACAGATTGCAGATCTCACCCTGCATTACAGAACAATCTGACTGCACTAGGTAGAGGCTACTGCTTAGAGGGACAGATTATTGTTCAAAAATCATCGCCTACTCCTATAGGGCCAGGTTCCAGTTGTTGCTTTAAGGGACAGATTACTGTTCAAAAATCATCACCTATTCCTATAGGGCCAGGTTCCAGCTGTTGCTGTAAGGGACAGATTATTGTTCAAAAATCATCGCCTACTCCTATAGGGCCAGGTTCCAGCTGTTGCTGTAAGGGACAGATTATTGTTCAAAAATCATTGCCTACTCCTATAGGGCCAGGTTCCAGCTGTTGCTGTAAGGGACAGATTATTGTTCAAAAATCATCTCCTAGTTCTAAAGGGAGAGGTTCCAGCTATTGCTGTAAGTGACAGATTATTGTTCAAAAATCATTGCCTACTCCTATAGCGCCAGGTTCCAGCTGTTGCTGTAAGTGACAGATTATTGTTCAAAAATCATTGCCTACTCCTATAGGGCCAGGTTCCAGCTGTTGCTGTAAGTGACAGATTATTGTCCAAAAATCATCATCTACTCCTATAGGGCCAGGTTCCAGCTGTTGCTGTAAGGGACAGATTATTGTTCAAAAATCATCTCCTAGTTCTAAAGGGAGAGGTTCCAGCTGTTGGTGTGAGCGGTGCATTTCTTACACCAAAATAAAAAGTGAGTCTACGTTGGTGTTTTCCAAAAAAAAGAAGGTATTAATTGGTATTAATAAATACTTAAATAGGGCTACATATTACATTTGTGGGCACAAATAGGGATCAAATAAGGGACGTGCTCATGGTGCTGCTGGTGATGCTGGTGCTGCTGGTGTTGGTCGTGTTGGTGAAGCTCCTGTTGGAAGGAGAGGATGTGGTCGATGTGTGCCAGCTATACGCACAAGGGAAACACCTTCCTCAGTTAGCCAACAGAACCTTCACCGGTATATGGTAGGCCAGAATGCCGCTCAACAATTGGTGAGGCCAGAACAAGTACAGGCGATAGTAGATTGGGTGGCTGACAATGCCTCCAGTTCCTTCACATTGTCTCCCTCCCAGTCCCTTGATGAAAGCTCAGAGTTGGCACCTGAACCCCATGGCCATCTGTCTTTCACCTCAGCCCCTTGTAAATTAGCCAAGCTGTCTGAGCCCCAAGTCATGCAGCAGTCTCTTATGCTTTTTGATGACTCTCCTGGTGTGCTTTCCGTGGGCTATCCACATAGCGCTGCCCCAGAAGTGGAAGACATTGAGTGCACCGATGCCCAACCACTTCTGTTGCAGGATGAGGACATGGAAACACCAGCGCAGTACATCTTCGATGATGACGAAACACAGGTGCCAACTGCTGAAGCTTTCCTCAGTGTGCAGACTGACAAGGAGAGCAGTGGTGAAGGGGGGGTGGAAGATGATGGGGAGGAGGATGATGAGGTCCTAGACCCCACATGGACTGAGGGTCATGCAAGTGACGTGTGCAATTTGGAGGAAGAGGTGGTGGTCACACAGAGGCACCAGCACAGCAAAAGAGGAAGCAGGTTGCAAAAGCGGAGCGATCGTCCCCTAGACAGTATGCCTGCTACTACCCACCGCACCCAGAGACCTAGCACACCAAAGGCAACTCAAAGGCGTTCCCCGGCATGGCAGTTCTTCAGACAATGTGCTGACGACAAGACACGAGTGGTTTGCAAGCTGTGCAATGATAGCCTGAGCACTTGCATAAATGTTCTAAACCTGACCACAACCTGCATGGTCAGGCATCTAAATTCAAGGCACAAGCTGCATTGGAATATTTACCTCAAAAGAAGGTCTCGGCCTCCTCCTGCTTCGTCTTCTGCTGCTGCCTCGGCCTCTTCCTCCACCTCTACCGTGACAGTGTCACCTGCCACCCAGCAAACAGATGATATGACAGCAACGCCACCATGTCTGCCACCGTCCCCAAGCATTTCCACACCATGGTCCCATTAAAGCTTACAGCTCTCCATCTCCCAACCACTGGAGAGAAAGAGGAAGTACCCCCCTACCCACCCGCGATCCCTGGCCCTGAATGCCAGCATTTCAAAATTCCTTGCCTTTGAAATGCTGTCATTCAGTTTGGTGGACACGGACAGTTTCAAAAACCTGATGGCGGTGGCTGTCCCACAGTACGTGGTTCCCAGCTGCCACTACTCTTTCAGGCGAGCCATCCCTTCCCTGCACAAACAAGTCGGGGACAAGATCAAGTGTGCACTGCACAACGCCATCTGTGGCAAGGTCCACATAACCACTGATACCTGGACCAGTAAGCATGGGCAGGGACGCTATATCTCGCTAAATGCACACTGGGCAAATGTAGTGGCGGGTGGGCCTGAGCCGGCTAGCCATTTGGCGCATGTCCTTCCACCACCGAGGATTGCAGGGCATTTCTCTTTGTCTCCTGTTGCCTCCTCCTCCTACTGCACTTCCTCCTCCTCGACCACCTCCTCATCCGCTCAGCATAACACCTTCACCACCAACATCAGCACATGCAGGGGGAAACGACAGCAGGCTGTTTTAAAACTGATATGTTTGGGGGATAAACCCCACACTGCGCAGGAGCTGTGGACGGGCATTGAACAACAGACCAATGAGTGGTTGTTGCCACTGAGCCTCAAGCCCGGCCTTGTGGTGTGGGACAATGGGCGAAATCTCATAGCGGCTCTGGGCCTAACCCGTTTGACGCACATCCCTTGCCTAACGCATGTGCTGAATTTGGTGGTACAGAATTTGCTAAAAAACTACCCGGATATGTCAGAGCTGCTGCAGAAAGTGCGGGCCGTCTGTGCGCACTTTCAGCATTCTCACCCTGCTGCTGCTTGCCTGTCTGCGCTGCAGCGGAACTTCAGCATTCCCGCTCACCGCCTCCTATGCGACGTGCCCACAAGGTGGAACTCCACCTTGCACATGCTGGAGAGACTGTGCAAGCAGCAGCAGGCAATAGTGGAGTTTTAGCTGCAGCACGCACGGGTCAGTCGCTCTGCCAAACAGCACCACTTCACCACCAACGAGTGGGCCTCCATGCGAGACCTGTGTAGCGTATTGCGGTGTTTCGAGTACTCCACCAACATGGCCAGTGCCGATGACGCTGTTCTCAGCGTTAATATCCCACTTCTATGTTTCCTTGAAAAAACACTTCGGGCGATGATGGAAGAAGATGTGGCACAGGAGGATGAGGAGGAGGAGAAGGAGGAAGAGTTGTAATTTCCACGGTTATCAAGCAGTCATTCGCAAGTGGCTCGGAAGGTGGGTTCCTGCACCAGCATAGGCCAGGTCAAAAATATTCAAGCCAGGGAACAGTTCTGGAGGATGAGGAAGATTATGAGGAGGAGGAGGAGTAGGAACCACAGCAGGGTGGCACCCAACGCAGTTCGTGGGCATCACTGGAGCGTGGCTGGGGGGATATGGAGGACACAGATGATATACCTCCCACAGAGGACAGCTTGTCTTTGCCTCTGGGCTGCCTGGCACACATGGCCGACTACATGCTGCAGTGCCTGCGCAACGACAGCCAAGTTTCCCACATTGTAACGTGTGCCGATTACTGGGTGGCCACCCTGCTGGATCCCCATTACAAGGACAACGTGCCGTCCTTAATTCCCTCACTGGAGCGTGATCGGAAGATGCGCGACTACAAGCGCACGCTTGTAGACGCGCTGCTGAGGGCATTCCCAAATGACCCCGGGGGCTCAGTGGAAGCACAAGGTGAAGGCGGAGGAGGAGGAGGAAGAGGCCGCCAACGCAGCTGTGGCACCGCCAGAACCTCAGAAGGCAGGGTTAGCATGGCCGAAATGTGGCAAAGCTTTGTCAGCAGCCCGCCACAGCAAACAGCACCACCAGCTGGTAGAATACGTCTTAGCAGGAGGCAGCATTTCAGCAACATGGTGGAAGAGTATGTGTGCACACGCCTACACTTACTGACTGATGAGTCTGCCCCATTCAACTTCTGGGTCTCCAAATTGGCCACATGGCCTGAGCTTGCCATTTATGCCTTGGAGGTGCTGGCCTGCCCTGCCCTATGTATTGTCTGAACGTATGTTTAGCACGGCAGGGGGCGTTATCACAGACAAGCGCAGCCGCCTGTCCACAGCCAACGTGGACAAGCTAATGTTTATTAAAATGAACCAGGCATGGATCCCACAAGACTTATCTGTACCTTGTGTAGAATAGACATTTAGACCAGCCTCACACAGCCATTGGTATACTTGTTTTTTTGAATATGCCTCAATATTTCGGGGGCTACCCCATTTATAAACAAAAAAAAAAAAAAACAGTGTTGGCTACCTCCTCCTACTCCTCCACCACCGCCACTTCCACCTACACTGCCACGGTCACGGCCTAGTCAACCTCTAGGATCCTACTCCACATCCACCCCCCCTTCCCATTTTTTTTTATTTGATTTTAATTTATTTTCCCTATCCCCATTTTTTTATAGGGCACTTGCCCTACTCTTACCCCCATTTTACTTCCTTTTGTAGCCCTCTAGCACTTGCCAGGACTTTGTTACAGCCAATTTTGTGCCGAAAAGTTCGGGTCCCCATTGACTTCAATGGGGTTCAGGGTCCAGGATAAAGTTCGGGTCGAGTTCGGTGCCGAACCTGGACTTTTTCCCGAAGTTCGGCCGAACCCACCGAACCTGAACATCCGGGGGTTCTATCAACTCTAATCCCAATTCATATACCGCAGTATTTCTTTGCTAAATCACGCTCACTGATCCTCAACTTTATATGGAAAAATAAGAAACCAAGATGTGCTGCTTCCATACTTATTAAACAGCGAATCTCAGGTGGATTATCTTTACCTGATACGTATCACCACTATCTAGCTTCCATCCTGGACCAAACAAAATATTGGTGGAACCCACAACACATAAATGGATAGCTTACTTTTATAACAAAACATGTGACTCACACAACTTCACTAAAACAACTACAATGCTTAAGTGGGAATGTGACCTGGGCCAACAGTTCTCAATATCCTTATGGAGATCAGCTTTCTCGTGGACACATAAATCTACATTATGTGCAGACCATTGGGAACTATATCAAAAAATAGTACACAGGTGGTGCTATACTCCATATATTTTTTCAAAAATATCTCCTACCAACTCCAGTAAATGTTGGAGAAATTGTGAATCCACAGGATCCCTCATACATATATTATGGTACTGCAAATCCCTTAGATCATACTGGAACCAGATATTCAAACTGATATCTGAACTCACCCCACTACCCGTTCACCCTACGGTTGAACAAGCCCTTCTACATTTCCACATCAACAACATACCCTACAAAACCAGGCCACTGTAATTCAAATTCTTCTTTCTGCCAAGCTGAACATAGTTAGAAACTGGGGCTCCATAAACTCTCCAAATATATCTGAAGTTATCAGGGAAGTGAATAGATGCTGCTCATTAGAACAAGTGTTCACCATAAAAAATGACACTCTACATAAATTTAACACAAACTGGGCCTCGTGGCTAGCACACCCTTACTCATCTATGGTATGAATACTAACCATACTATCTCTAAATGATTGGACCTAAGAAAATATAATCTGACCAAACTTTCTGATTGATACATGTGCCTACCTTACATGGGCTTTCAAAATTTTATGCTATTATAAATCGCAATGAGATTACTAAACCCATGATCGTCATTTTACTGTTATTACTTCAACATCAGAGAAGAATATTACTGTGTGGGGAAAGGTGTGCGGTCTTCCCCCTTGTGACACAGTGTATACCCAGTAGGGGTGTCCATGTGGGGTGGCAGCACACCTTGCCCTCCTACCAAACTAAGGAATGCATAAATACTGCTAACTATTGAATACATTTCCATATTGTCACAAGCAACGTATTGTTGGTATACTTAGTATGCATGGTTGTAAGACGGAAATTGTTGTTTTTTTCTGTTTGTTTATTATGCCAAAATCCTAATAAAGGCATTGAAACACAATAGAGGTTCAAGTTCCAGTTTGCACCTAAGCTAGTGTTGTCTAGTCCTCAGGTGCTCAGCTACAATATCCGGTCCAGACTGGAGGAAGCTGTATCTTGCACCCAACCTGGGATTTAAGATCAGTAATGGCTAGATTTATGGAGCAGGAGAAGGTAAAATGCTACCTGGTAAGAAGATTGAGAGAGCACGGGGTGTAGTGTGTCATTCCATCTTCACACACTAACTGGTGTCAGTCTTTCCTATCATAGAAACCAAGAGACTATGTTTGTTTAATCACTGAAAATTTTAGTGCGGCACAAGGACTTTTATACTGTAACTCATACCTGTATAAAACAGCAATGTGTAATAGAATATTAAGTGATGAATAAACATCTACATATGAATAGTGGATAAAGTCACATGGTGTTACATAGTTAGTGAGGTTGAAAAAAGACACAAGTCCATCCAGTTCAACCAAAAAAAAAAAACATTTATATATATATATATATATATATATATATATATATATATATATATATATATATATTTACAAAAAAAAAAAA
>BLSH010029916.1:230268-246734 GCA_018402905.1 Glandirana rugosa
GAATGTCGTTGTCGTCCTTGGACTGGGATATCGTCATCCTCTACTAAAATCTTGTTATTAGACAGGGACTGTACTCCTCGTCCTTGGAGAGGGATCTATAGGGTCAGGTTCCTGCTGTTACTGTAAGTGACAGATTATTGTTCTAAAATCATTGCCTACTGCTATAGGGTCAGGTTCCTGCTGTTGCTGTAAGGGACAGATTATCGTTCTATAATAATCTCCTAGTTCTATAGGGAGAGGTTCCTGCTGTTGCTGTAAGGGACAGATTATTGTTCTAAAATCATTGCCTACTGCTATAGGGTCAGGTTCCTGCTGTTACTGTAAGTGACAGATTATTGTTCTAAAACCATCGCCTACTGCTATAGGGTCAGGTTCCTGCTGTTGCTGTAAGGGACAGATTATTGTTCTAAAATCATCGCCTACTGCTATAGGGTCAGGTTCCTGCTGTTGCTGTAAGGGACAGATTATTGTTCTATAATCATCTCCTAGTTCTATAGGGAGAGGTTCCTGCTGGTGCTGTAAGGGACAGATTATTGTTCTAAAATTGTCTCCTAGTTCTATAGGGAGAGGTTCCTGCTGCTCCTGTAAGGGACGAATTATTGTTCTATAATCATCTCCTAGTTTTATAGGGAGAGGTTCCTGCTGCTCCTGTGAAGGACAGATTATTGTTCTATAATCATTTCATAGATCTATAGGGAGAGGTTCCTGCTGTTGGTGTGAGCGGTGCATTTCTTGCACAAAAATAAAAAAAGGAGAATTTATTATTCATTTTTTTGTATTAATAAATAGTGCTACATAGTACATTTGCGGGCAGAATGAGGAGAGCGTCAAATAAGGGACGTGGTCGTGGTGCTGCTGGTGTTGGTGGTGTTGGTGAAGCTCCTGTTGGAAGAAGAGGACGTGGTCGATCTGTGCCAGCTACACACACAAGTGAAACACCTTCCTCAGGTGTGAGTAGCTGACAGAACCTTCAACGTTATATGGTAGGCCCGAATGCCGTTCAACGAATGGTGAGGCCAGAACAAGTACAGGCGATAGTAGATTGGGTGGCTGACAATGCCTCCAGTTCCTTCACTTTGTCTCCCTCCCGGTCCCTTGATGAAAGCTCAGAGTTGGCAGCTGAACCCCATGGCCATCTGTCTTTCACCCCAGCCCCTTGTAAATTAGCCAAGCAGTCTGTGGCCCAAGTCAAGCAACAGACTCTTATGCTTTTTGATGACTCTCCTGGTGTGCTTTCCGTGGGCCATCCACATAGCCCTGCCCCAGAAGTGGAAGACATTGAGTGCACCGATGCCCAACCACTTCTGTTGCAGGATGAGGACATGGAAACACCAGCGCAGCACGTCTCTGATGATGACGAAACACAGGTGCCAACTGCTGCAGCTTTCCTCAGTGTGCAGACTGACAAGGAGGGCAGTAGTGAAGAGTGGGTGGAAGATGATGTGGAGGAGGACGATGAGGTCCTAGACCCCACATGGAATGAGGGTCATGCGAGTGACTTGTGCAGTTTGGAGGAAGAGGTGGTGGTCACACAGAGGCACCAGCACAGCAAAAGAGGAAGCAGGTTGCAAAAGCGGAGCGAGCGTCCCCTAGACAGTATACCTGCTACTACCCACCGCACCCAGGGACCTAGCACACCAAAGGCAGCTCAACGTGCTGACTACAAGACACAAGTGGTTTGCACACTGTGCAATGAGAGGCTGAAGCAAGGCACAAATGTTCTAAACCTGAGCACAACCTCCATGATCAGGCATCTATGCAAAGCACTTGCTGCAGTGGAATAAGTACCTCAAAATCCAAGAAAGGTCTCGGTCTCGGCCTCCGCCATCCGAAATGCTGTCATTCCGTCTAGTTGACACAGACAGTTTTAAAAAACTGATGACGGTGGCTGTCCCACAGTATGTGGTTCTCAGCCGCCACTACTTTTCCAGACGAGCCATCCCTTCCCTGCACAAAAAAGTTGGGGACAAGATCGAGTGTGCACTGCGCAACGAAATCTGTGACAAAGTCCACATGACCACTGATACATGGACCAGTAAGCACGGGCAGGGACGCTATGACTCGCTAACTGCACACTGGGCAAATGTAGTGGCGGGGGGGCCTGAGCTGGCTAGCCATTTGACGCATGTTCTTTCACCACCGAGGATTGCAGGGCATTTCTCTTTGCCTCCTGTTGCCTCCTCCTACTGCGCTTCCTCCTCCTCGACCACCTCCTCATCCGCTCAGTGTAACACCTTCACCACCAACTTCAGCACATCCAGGGGGAAACGACAGCAGGCTGTTTTAAAACTGATATGTTTGGGGGATAAACCCCACACTGCGCAGGAGCTGTGGACGGGCATTGAACAACAGACCGATGAGTGGTTGTTGCCACTGAGCTTCAAGCCCGGCCTGGTGGTGTGCGACAATGGGCGAGATCTCGTAGCGGCTCTGGGCCTAGCCCGTTTGACGCACATCCCGTGCCCGCCGTATGTGCTGAATTTGGTGGTACAGAAATTTCTAAAATAACTACCCGGATATGTCAGAGCTGTTGCAGAAAGGGCGGGCCGTCTGTGCGCGCTTTCGGCGTTCTCACCCTGCTGCTGCTCGCCTGTCTGCGCTGCAGCGGAACTTCAGCCTTCCCGCTCACCGCCTCCTATGCGACGTGCCCACAAGGTGGAACTCCACCTTGCACATGCTGGAGAGGCTGTGCGAGCAGCAGCAGACAATAGTGGAGTTTCAGCTGCAACACGCACGGGTCAGTCGCTCTGCGGAACAGCACCACTTCACCACCAACGAGTGGGCCTCCATGCGAGACCTGTGTATCGTATTGTGGTGTTTCAAGTACTCCACCAACATGGCCAGTGCTGATGACGCTGTTCTCAGCGTTACTATCCCACTTCTATGTCTCCTTGAAAAAACACTTTGGGCGATGATGGAAGAGGATGTGGCACAGGAGGATGAGGATGAGGAGGAGGAAGAGGGGTCATTTCCACGGTTATCAGGCCAGTCATTCACAAGTGGCTCAGAAGGTGAGTTCCTGCACCAACATAGGCCAGGTAAAAAATATTCAAACCAGGGCACAGTACTGGAGGATGAGGAGGATGAGGAAGATGATGATGAGGAGGAGGAGGAAGAACCGCAGCAGGGTGGCACCCAACGCAGCTTGTGGGCATCACTGGAGCGTGGCTGGGGGGATATGGAGGACACAGATGGTACAACACCTCCCACAGAGGACAGCTTGTCTTTGCCTCTGGGCAGCCTGGCACACATGAGCGACTACATGTTGCAGTGCCTGTGCAATGACAGCCGAGTTGCCCATATTGTAACTTGTGCCGATTACTGGGTGGTCACTCTGCTTGATCCCCCTTACAAGGACAATGTGCCGTCCTTAATTCCCTCACTGGAGCGTGAGAGGAAGATGCGCGACTACAAGCGCACACTGGTGGACGCGCTGCTGAGGGCATTCCCAAATGATACCGGGGGCTCAGTGGAAGTACAAGGCGAAGGCAGAGGAGGAAGAGGAAGAGGCCGCCAACGCAGCTGTGGCCTGCCAGCACCTCAGAAGGCAGGGTTAGCATGGCCGAAATGTGGCAAAGCTTTGTCAGCAGCCCGCCACAACAAACAGCACCACCAGATGATAGGCAGCGTCTTAGCAGGAGGCAGCATTTCAGCAACATGGTGGAAGAGTATGTGTGCACATGCCTACAGGTACTGACTGATGAGTCTGCCCCATTCAACTTCTGGGTCTCCAAATTGGGCACATGACCTGAGCTTTCCCTTTATGCCTTGGAGGTGCTGGCCTGCCCTTCAGCCAGTGTAATGTCTGAACGTGTGTTTAGCATGGCAGGGGGCATTATCACAGAC
This sequence comes from Glandirana rugosa, assembly GCA_018402905.1. Classification (NCBI taxonomy): domain Eukaryota; kingdom Metazoa; phylum Chordata; class Amphibia; order Anura; family Ranidae; genus Glandirana; species Glandirana rugosa. The sequence continues at coordinate 234,115 of BLSH010029916.1, forward strand.
AAGCGCAGCCGCCTGTCCACAGCCAACGTGGACAAGCTAACATTTATTAAAATGAAATCCCACAAGACTTGTCTGTACCTTGTGCAGAATAGACATTTAGACCGGCCTCACACAGCCATTGGTATACTTGTTTTTTTGAATATTGCTCAATATTTTGTGGGCTGTTAGAAAAAACAAACAAACAAACAAACAACAAAAAGTGTTGGCTAACTCCTCCTCCTCCACCACTGCCACTTCCACCTACACTGCCATGGTCACGGCCTAGTCAACCTCTAGGCTCCTACTCCACATCCACCCCCCTTCCCATTTTTATTTTTTTTACTTGATTTTAAGTTATTTTCCCTATCCCCATTTTTTTTGTAGGGCACTTGTCCTACTCTTACCCCCATTTTACTTCCTTTTGCAGCCCTCTAGCACTTTCAAGGACTTTTTTACAGCCTTTTTTGTGCCGGTTCAGGTCCCCATTGACTTCAATGGAGTTCTGGTCCCCATTGACTTCAATGGGGTTCGGGGTCAAGTCTGGGGTCAAGTTCGGTACTGAACCCAAACTTTTTTGCGAAGTTCGACCGAACCCGCCGAACCCGAACATCCAGGTGTCCGCTCAACTCTACTTACGAGCAGTGGTGCTCGGATATTACAAATCAAAAAGGGGGTATTTCCCTAATATATGCATCACTGTCAGATCAGCTGGAGAAACCTCCATACGCCAAAGGTTGGGAGGGGGACCTGGGGAGGACCTGGGAGGCAGATAAGTGGTTCTCTCTTTTTCTGAATTCCTTCAAGGGAATAGTTAATATTCCACTGATGGAAGCAAGTGTTAAGGTAACATCACGCTGGTACTTGGTCCCAACTCACCTCTCGGTACATACTTTCACATTTGGTGGGAATGCCGTAAGATCAGGGGTTTCTGGAATAGGATTTTTGCTTTGCTAAGGAAGATTACAGGTCGGTGTTAGTAGGGCAGTGGATGGTGTCAGTAAGGCAGTGGACGGTGTCAGTAGAGCAGTTGATGGTGTCAGTAGAGCATAGGACGGTGTCAGTAGAGCAGAGGACGGTGTCAGTAGAGCAGTTGATGGTGTCAGTAGAGCAGAGGACGGTGTCAGTAGAGCAGAGGACGGTGTCAGTAGAGCAGTGGAAGGTGTCAGTAGAGCAGTGGATGGTGTCAGTAGAGTGGTGAATGGTGTCAGTAGGACAGTGGATGGTGTCAGTAGGGCAGAGGATGGTGTCAGTAAGGCAGGGGATAGTGTCAGTAGGGTAGAGGACGTTGTCAGTAGGGTAGTGGATGGTGTCAGTAGAGCAGAGGACGGTGTCAGTAGAGCAGTGGATGGTGTCAGTAGGGCAGTGGATGGTGTCAGTAGGGCAGTGGATAGTGTCAGAAGAGCAGAAGACGGTGTCAGTAGAGCAGAGGATGGTGTCAGTAGAGCAGTGCATGGTAGGGCAGAGGACGGTGTCAGTAAAGCAGTGGGCAGTGTCAGTAGGGCAGGGGACAGTGTCAGTCGAGCAGAGGATGGTATCAGTAGAGCAGTGGATGGTGTCAGGAGGGCAGTGGACGGTGTCAGTAGAGCAGTTGATGGTGTCAGTAGAGCAGTGAATGGTGTCAGTAGAGCAGTGAATGGTGTCAGTAGAGCAGAGGACGGTGTCAGTAGAGCAGTGAATGGTGTCAGTAGAGCAGTGAATGGTGTCAGTAGAGCAGTGAATGGTGTCAGTAGAGCATAGGACGGTGTCAGTAGAGCAGTGGATGGTGTCAGTAGAGCAGTGGACGGTGTCAGTAGGGCAGAGGATGGTGTCAGTAGAGCAGTGGATTGTGTCAGTAGAGCAGTGGATGGTGTCAGTAGGGCAGAGGACAGTGTCAGTAAAGCAGTGGATGGTGTCAGTAGAGCAGAGGTTGGTGTCAGTAGGGCAGAGGACAGTGTCAGTAAAGCAGTGGATGGTGTCAGTAGAGCAGAGGAGGGTGTCAGTAGGGCAGAGGAGGGTGTCAGTAGAGCAGTGGACGGTGTCAGTAGAGCAGTGAATGGTGTCAGTAGAGCAGTGGATGGTGTCAGTAGGGCAGAGGACGGTGTCAGTAAAGCAGTGGACGGTGTCAGTAGAGCAGAGGAGGGTGTCAGTAGGGCAGAGGAGGGTGTCAGTAGGGCAGTGGACATTGTCAGTAGAGCAGTGGATGGTGTCAGTAGAGCAGTGAATGGTGTCAGTAGGGCAGTGGACGGTGTCAATAGGGCAGTGGACGGTGTCAGAAGAACAGTGGATGGTATTGATATTATTTTATTTTTATTATATAAATTTGTAATATTTTTTACAATCTTTGTTACACAGGTTAGTAAGTGTACTGTAGGTGTTAGGAGGGGAAGAGATCAGTTTTGGGAGTAGTTAGGAGTAACTCAGAATTCCACTTAAAGAATTTGGGAAGAGTTTAATGTTCATAGTCTTGGGAACAGGCGAACTTCAAGAATTTGTTTTGTAAGCACTGCATTTTGATCTTTGAATGCACAATAAACAATTCATCAAAAATAAAATTGTTTTATAGAAATAATTGTGTTTGGTCAGACATAACTTTTCTCTGATTTATGATGCGCTCCTCTGTGTCTCTCATGTGCTCCTCGCTGTGCTGGGTGTTCAGTGTCAGTGCCCCCCCAGGAAGGTACGGATAAAGTTATAATAAAATCATTGTATTCTGCTATGAAGACAATCCCCATTGCCATTCATTGTAATCAATAATCATTACTTGGTAGGGGCCCAAGAGAGTATCGGCAGGGAGGAAGGGAGCGGAGCTGTGATCTTTCTATGAAGGTGACACCTCTGTAATTATGTGTCCAGGGGACACCGCCCTCTGTGTATTCATACAATGACTCCTGTGTACTGATAGAATGATCCAGGTGAGGATGGAGGGAGGGGGAGCGCAGTCTGCCAGCTGCTCATACAATTCTATTCTCTGATCTGATTATACAGGTGACATCCCTGTGTGACTTTACATGGCAACGTTTACAGAAAATGACATTTCTAATCAAACTGATATCATTATTATTAACCAATTCAGCTCCAGAGCCAATTTCACCTTTCAGCTATAATCCTATTAGCTCATCAATTCAATAATAATAAAATAAAGGAAATGGCCCTAGAGGGGGAATTTCATTGTGTTTAAAGGGTCCCAGTCACCAACTTAAGAATTACAGGTCAAAACGTGATTTTTCTCATTTTCAAATGCTGCTGACTAAGGCTGGCCATACCTTATACAGTTTTCTTTTTCATTTTTCCTTTAGATTTACCAGAACCATATAATATGAGGTCAAACCTAAATACTTTCCATGTGTATGGAGTCAGGCCAGCCCTTGCACTACATGGTTTAAGGTAAATCTAAAGGAAATTGAATAAGAAAATTGTATAGTGTATGGCCAGCCTAAGGCTGCTTCTTTAGTGTAGAGAAGAGGTCTCCAAACTGTGGGCAGTGGGCTGAATGTGGCCCTTTGCTTGCCTTCATCTGGCCCTTGGGACACTACTCCTTCCACTGATACCAGGCACAATCCCTCCCACTGGCACCAACGATGGGTCACTATCCCTCTCTCTGGTACCAACAATAGGGCACTATCCAGGGGAGGGCTGGCAGCCTTAGGCCTGGGGGGCAAGTCCAGTCAAGTGGCCCATTGAACCACTGAATCAGCTCACCATCCATGACCACCTGGTTTTATAACGGATATTGAGGTTGTGAAACAAGACAAATATAATACAATGTGGTAACATAATTTAATGTTAATAGCAACAAAGTAGCTTTAACAAGAATAATGCATCAATGCAGCCTCACCACCCACCAATGCAGCCTCACCAGTGCCCATCAATGCAGGCTCACCACCCACCAATGCAGCCTCACCAGTGCCCACCAATGCAGCCTCGCCAGTGCCCCCCCTTTGCCTGGCCCCTACTTCCTTCCAAGAAGAAAAAAATGTGAGCGGCAGCGGCCGTCAACCATTTTGAATGTAAGTTAGGGTGGCCCGGGGGGCAATTGCCACCCTGCCCCCTGGCCCAGCCTTCCCCTGGCGCTATCCCTCCCACTGGCACCAATGATGAGGCACTATCCCCCCTACTGGCACCAACGATGGGGCACTATCCCTCCCACTGGCACCAATGATGGGGCACAACTTTGGGGCACTATTCCTCCAAAAGACAACAAAGATAAGATCTAGTACTATTCCTCCAACTGGCACCAATAATGGGGCACTATTTCTCCCACTGACACCAATAATGGGGCACTATTCTTCCCACTGATACCAATAATGGAGTAATGTCCCTCACACTGGCATCAATAATAGGGCACTATCCCTCCCACTGGGACCAATGATGGGGCACAACAATGGGGTACTATTCCTCCAAATGACCCTAATGATGGGACACTATTCCTCCAACTGACACCAATTATGGGGCACTATTCCTCCAACTGGCACAAATGATGGGGCACTATTCCTCCAACTGGCACCAATGATGGGGCACTATTCCTCCCACTGTTACCAATGATGAGGCACTATCTCTCCCACTGGCACCAACGATGGGTCACTATTCCTCCCTCTGGTACCAACAATGGGGAACTATCTCTCCCACTGGCACCAATGATGGGGCACTATCCCTCCCACTGCCACCAACGATGGGGCACTATCCATCCCACTGGCACTGACGATGGGGCACAACATTGGGGCACTATTCCTCCAAATGACACCAATAATAGGGCACTATTCCTCCAACTGACAACAAAGATAAGATGGAGCACTGTTCCTCCAAATGGCACCAATAATGGGGCATTATTCCTCCCACTGACACCAATAATGGAGTACTATCCCTCCCACTGGCACCAATGATGGGGCAATATCCCTCCCACTGGCACCAATGATGGGGCACAACAATGGGGCACTATTCCTCCAACTGACACCAATGATGGGGCACTATTCCTCCAAATGGCACAAATGATGGGGCACTATCCCTCCCGCTGGCACAAATGATGGGGCACTATCCCTCCCACTGCCACAAATGATGGGGCACTATCCCTCCCACTGGCACCAACGATTGGGAACTATTCCTCCCACTGACACCAATAATGGAGTACTATCCCTCCCACCGGCACCAATGATGGGGCACTATCCCTCCCACTGGCACTAACGATGGGGCACTATCCCTCCCACTGGCACCAACAATGGGGCACAACAATGGGGCACTATTCCATCAACTGGCACTAATGATGGGACACTATTCCTCCCGCTGACACCAATAATGGATGACTATTCCTCCCACTAATACCAATAATGGGGCACTATTTCTCCCACTGCTACCAATGATGGGGCACTATTTCTCACACTGATACCAATGATGGGGCACTATTCCTCCCACTGACACCAATGATGAGACACTATTCCTCTCACTGACACCAATAATGGATCAGTATTTCTCCCACTGATACAAATGATGTTATGTTTTTTTTCTCCCATTTGCCAAAATTTGGCCCCCCTAAAGTTTGAAGAGTAGTAAACTGGCTCTTTATTTCGAAAGTTTGGAGACCCCTGGTGTAGAGGTAACAAGCGTTCCCGCTCACGAATTTGGTTGAGTGATTTGCATGTGATTTCAAGTGTGTCACACATAGGGCAGCCCCTTCTTACTTAATGTTCTGCCCTATGTGCATTTTCGCTCAAAAAATAAGCTCATGCTCCTTTTTGGGCGACAAGTGTAGCATGTTTTTAAAACTCGTGTTTTGCTGCAATTGCCACGCGGCGATCCTGGCAGAATTGCATTGCATTTTGGGTGCCATTAAAGAATAATGGCATCCAAAAGTGCGTTACGCGGTCTGCTGCGATTTAGGAACGCTGTCAGAATTGCGGTGATCCAAAATTGCGAGACATGAAGAAGTCCTAAAGATGAGCTTTGGTTCAGGCCAAACTTATTTCAGCCCGAACCCATGAGAGACTGTCACATGATACTGGGCTGCCAATCAGCTGTTCATCTCCGAAGTAGCATGTAGCAAAGGAAGCATGATGCTGGTGACATCATTGACCTAAATGGTCACATGGCCATATTTGGTCAATGATAATAGGCTCCATTCACAGAACCAGATCGCATGCAGTGTTTAGGTGTTTTCCCAAATACCGTATGCAATCCTGAAAATGTCAATTCACTATTGCATTGGTATATAAAGCAAAAACGCTCAGTAAATACTGCCTAAAACAAGAGTGAAAGTCAATTCACAAAAAAATAAAAAGAATGCATGCATGCTGTACATAAGTAGTGGTCCGGGCATGCAATATTTTAGGAACTGGCACCCGCTGGCTTCCTTAACAACCGGTAAACAACCTGGTTGTTAAGGAGCGGGCAGCCACCATGAGTCATCATCTGTCAGCGATGTTCCCCTAAAAGAACAATCGGGAAGAAAATGGCTTGGGGTCTCCCCCCAATCCATACCAGGCCCATACTAGACCCTTATCTGAGCATGTAGCCTGGCAGGCCAGGAAAGGGAGGGGACAAGCGAGCCCACCCCCACCCCCCCCCCCCCCCGATCCATACCAGACCACATGCCTTCAACTTAGGGGGTATTTTGGGTGAGCTGAGCTTTAAAAATTTCTGATATATATATACAGTATCTCACAAAAGTAAGTAAACCCCTCTCATTTTTATAAATATTTTATTCTATCTTTTCATGTGACAACACTGAAGAAATGACACTTTGCTACAATGTAAAGTAGTGAGTGTACAGCTTGTATAACAGTGTAAATTTGCTGTCCCCTCAAAATAACTCAACACACAGCCATTAATGTCTAAACCGCTGGCAACCCCTAGGTGAAAATGTCCAAACTGGGCCCAAAGTGTCAATATTTTGTGTGGCCACCATTATGTTTCATCACTGCCTTAACCCTCTTGGGCATGGAGTTCACCAAAGCTTCACAGGTTGCCACTGGAGTCCTCTTTCACTCCTCCATGATGACATCACAGAGCTGGTGGGTGTTAGAGACCTTGCGCTCCTCCACCTTCCATTTGAAGATGCTCCACAGATGCTTAATAGGGTTTAGATCTGGAGACAGGCTTGGCCAGTCCATCACCTTTACCCTCAGCTTCTTTAGCAAGGCAGTGGTCGTCTTGGAGGTGTATTTGGGGTCGTTATCATGTTCCTTGTGGGATGAGAGCCATGCAGACCAATTTGATGCAGTGTGCGGCGTATGGTCTGAGCACTGACAGGCTACCCCCCCACCCCTTCAACCTCTGCAGCAATGCTGGCAGCACTCGTACATCTATTTCCCAAAGACAACCTCTGGATATGAGGACGATCATTTGCATATTTATCACACTTAAATATTTTAGATCATCAAATAAATTTTAATATGACACAAAGATAACTAAGTAAATACAAAATGCAGTTTTTAAATGATGATTTCATTTATTAACCACTCCAGATCCGCGCTATAGCCATAGTAGGGCTCCAGCGCGGATCTGGAATGCCGGGACGACGTCCATGGACATCGTCCCCTGTGCACGCTCCTCGCGCGCCCCCTAGTGACTCGATGTCCGCCCGAGACCCGCCGATCCCTTCTAGGAGCCTCAGAACGGGGAACCGCCGATGTAAACACGGCGGTTCCCCGTTCTGTGACAGGGGACATAACAGATCTACTGATCCCTGTCACTGGGATCAGTTAGATCTGTTATGTCCCGGCCAGCCCTGCCCCCCACAGTTAGAACACACCCAGGGAACATTTGTTAATCCCTTCACTGCCCCCTGCTGGTTAACCCCTTCACTGCCAATGACATTTACACAGTAATCAGTGGATATTTAAATTTCTGATCGCTGAATAAATGTCATTGGTCCCAAAAAAGTGTAAAAAATGTCCGACATTTCTGCGGCAATATCGCAGTCCCGATAAAAATCGCAGATCGCCGCCATTACTAGTAAAAAAAAAATAAATAATAAAAACGCCATAAATCAATTCCCATAGTTTGTAGATGCGATAACTTTTGCGCAAACCAATCAATATACGCCGATTGCGATTTTTTTTTTTAACCAAAAATATGTAGAAGAATATATATCGGCCAAAACTGATGAATAATTTTTTTAATGGATTTGTACTTTAGCAAAAAGTAAAAAATATTGTTCTTTTTTGCAAAATTGTCGCTCATTTTTGTTTATAGAGGCGATCAGAAATGACGCAGAGGTGATCAAATAGCACCAAAAGAAAGCTCTATTTGTGGAAAAAAAAGGACGCAAATTTTATTTGGGTACAACGTCGCACGACCGCGCAATTGTCATTCAAAATGCGACAGCGCTGAAAGCCAAAAATTGGTCTGGGCAGGAGGGGGGTTTAAGTGCCCGGTAAGGAAGGGGTTAAGGGAAAAAAGCTGTCCAAAACTGCCAGGCCCTCTGTGTAAAAGTAATCCTCCCCCTTTCTAAATCATGAATGAACTGTGATTAACCACATTTTTTGGAAAGCTGAGTTAAATTTCACTTAAAGTGATTGTAAAGGCTGACATTAAAAAAAACCAAAAAAAAACCAAACATGTTATACTTGCCTCCTCTGTGCAGTTGGATTTGCACAGAGCAGCCAGGATCCTCCTCTAATCAGGTACCTCTTCTGCTCTCCTGGTCCCTCCCTGCTTTGAGTGCCCCCTCAGCCAGCAGCTTGCTACAGGGGGCACCCAAGCCGAGTCAGAGCTCCGTGTATCCATTCAGACATGGAGCCCTGGCCCCGCCCCCTCTCTCCCCTGATTGGCTGACAGACTTTGATTGACAGCTGCGGGAGGCAATGGCGCCGCTGCTGTGTCTCAGCAAATCAGAAAGAGTGTGCTGGATGGCTGAGGGGATTGTGGACATAGCTGGAGAGAGAAGGAGCTCAGGGTAAGTGATAGGGGGGTGCTGGGGGGGGGGAGCTGCTGCACCCAGAAGGTTTTTTATCTTAATGCATATGATACATTAAGATAAAAAAAAAACTTCTGCCTTTACAACCCCTTTAAGTTACAAGATGAGTTAAAGAGCAAGTAAACCCTAATGGGTTTTACTTCCTCTTCGTTGTTCTGAATGACCCTGCAATGTAAAAGCATAATAGGCTAGTATGCATTGCATACAAGCCTATTATGTGACTCTTACCTGCATTGGAAACCCACGCTGTCCCTGCTTCAGGAAGCGTTCATCTTTGCCCCTCTTCCTTCTGGGGCCGCGGACTTTGGCTCTGTGATTTGCCAGAGCCGTGTGACGTCACTCCCGCGCATGCACGGTGTCAGTGAAGGAACGGCACAGAGGCTGTTTCTTCTCTGTGCATGTGCCCGATGACGTGAGCACATCACAGTACACTGTATATCTCCTAAACTGTGCAGGTTTAGGAGATATGCAGGGAACCTACAGGTAAGCCTTATTATAGGCCTTATTATAGGCTTACCTGTAGGTTAACCACTAGAGATCCGCGCTATAGACGAAAGACGTCTACAGCGCGGATCTGAATCTCCGGGCGGACGTCCATGGACGTCCGCCCCTTTACACGCCCCCTACGCGCACTCGGGGCGGCGCGCTTGCGCGGCCGCCACACGCTGCGTGGGTGTGCCCGCGGGTCGGGCGGACTCGATGTCTGCTCCTGACCCACGATCGCCTGCAAAGCTGTAGAACGGGGAACCGCCGATGTAAACACGGTGGTTCCCCATTCTGTGAGAGGGGGACAAACAGATCTACTGATCCCCGTCACTGGGATCAGTTAGATCTGTTATGTCCCGGCCAGCCCTGCCCCCCCCCACAGTTAGAACACGCCCAGGGAACATTGTTAACCCCTTCACTGCCCCCTGCAGGTTAACCCCTTCACTGCCAATGACATTTATACAGTAATCAGTGGACATTTAAATTTCTGATCGCTGAATAAATGTCATTGGTCCCAAAAAAGTGTCAAAAATGTCCGACATGTCCGCCCCAATATCAAAGTCCCGATAAAAATCGCAGATCGCCGCCATTACTAGTAAAAAAAAAAAAAATAATAAAAACGCCATAAATCAATTCCCATAGTTTGTAGACGCGATAACTTTTGCGCAAACCAATCAATAAACGCCGATTGCAATTTTTTTTTCCAAAAATATGTAGAAGAATATAAATCGGCCAAACCCAATGAATAATTTTTTTTTTTATTTTTTATTTTTGGATATTTATTAGAGCAAAAAGTAAAAAATATTGTTCTTTTTTCAAAATTGTCGCTCTTGGTTTTGTTTATAGCGCAAAAAATAAAAACCGCAGAGGTGATCAAATACCACCAAAATAAAGCTCTATTTGTGGGGAAAAAAGGACATCAATTTTATTTGGGTACAACGCCGCACGATCGCGCAATTGTCATTCAAACTGCGACAACGCTGAAACCTGAAAATTGGTCTGGGCAGGAGGGGGGGTTTAAGTGCCCAGTAAGGAAGTGGTTAAAGTGGTTGTCATGAGTTGACAACCACTTAAAACCACTTAAACAGAAGCTGTCTGACAAAGTGAAGCATGCTAAAAGATCTCAAAATTCAACACACCATGCCCCCATCTAAAGAAATTCAGAAAAACAGATCAGAAACAAAGTTATTGACATGTATCAGTCTGGAATATGTTACAAAGCCATTTTTAAGGCTTTGGGACTCCAACGAACCACGGTGAGAGCCATTATCCACAAATTGAGAAAACTTGGAACAGTGGTGAACCTTCCCAGGAGTGGCCGGCTGACCAAAATGACTCCAAGAGCACAACGAGGACTCACCCAGGAGGTCATAAAAGAACCCAGAACAACATCTCAAGAACTACAGCCCTCACTTGCCTCAGGTAAGGTCAGTGTTCATGATTCAACAATAAGAAAGAGACTGGGCAAAAATGGCGGCCAAAGCTACTGCTGACCAAAAAGAAGACAAAAGCTCATCTCACATTTGCCAAATAACCTCTTGATTATCCCCAAGACTTTTGAGCAAATATTCTGTGGACTGATGAGACAAAAGCTGAACTTTGTGGAAAGTGTGCATCCCGTTACATCTGACATAAAACTAACACAGCATTTCATAAAAAGAACACCATACCAACATTCAGATGGTGGTAGTGTGATGGTCTGGGGCTGCTTTGCAGCTTCAGGACCTGATGACTTACCATTATTGATGGCACCATAAATTCTGAAGGAGAATTTCCGGCCATCAGTTCCTGACCTCGAGCTTAGTTCCTGGCCCCTACTCATTCTTACAAAAGGTGAAAAGCAAATAACCACACATATACAGTCTTTTAAAAAGTCCTTTAATAAACAAGAAAAAATATGCCCCACAATATTAACAATAGCAATTATGACTGTCACCACAGGCAGGTAGATCCAGAGATTTACCAAGTAGTAGCACTCTTCAAAGAGACAGTTTTTTTCTGCATTAGTGCATTAGAATCAGTTTTTTCAAAAGATTGCTTAGTAATGGAAAAGGTAAAATTGTGCAAATAAAATATTTACATAAAAGGGTAGTACAAAGGAAATAATGAGACAATACTGCAACAGAAAACAAAAAGGGGTGATGAATGAAAAGTACTTATCAAGCCTTGGTTTAGCAAAGTCCAATTAATGAAAAAGATGGATTCAGCTCTCCAGTCTTTGCAGATGTTCCTTAGTTTGAGGTTAAATTAGATCTGTCTAGTTGGGTTGCAGTTCCTCTTTTGTGTACCTTTAGGGGAGTGTTTACAGAAATGATTTGGCCAATCATGAGGTCTAAGGTGTGGCCAATGGGATGTCACTATGTTTATGGCCATGCCACAGATACTTATTTTCTATAAGTATTATCTTTGAATATCTACAGGATACAGTCTGCTAACTTGTATTTTTTTCCAGCATGAAAATACCTGTCAGGACACCTGGGGTTCAGTGACAGATGGGTACAGCTGGAGTGAGAATCGCAACGCTGAAGTGCGAGGCGCACCGCTAAGGTTGCAAAGTGCACCGCTAAGGTTGTGGACCTATAGCTGACTGCTGCTAATGAGCTCTGGCTGGTACGAGAAGACGGGCCCTTGGAGCACTGACACTGAAACACAGAGAGCTAGTGCATTGGTTTTTCCAGGGTGCGGAGTCTAAGAGCCAGTAGGTATTCGCCAGAGCCTTTGGTGGTGAGGATGGATTTGGCTGCAACTGGATCCAGGTTGCGGCCCCCGGGGTCCCATGGCTCACGCTCGGCTGGCTAGAGGTGGAAGAGAGGAAGCAGCAGCACAGGAACAGCAAGGTCAGGGCCACAAGCAGACAGGGACAGATGGAAGACCATGCCAAGGTCGAGGTATCAAGCAGACAGGGATAGTCAAACAAGCCAAAAGTTGGTAAACGGTAATAGACTCAGAGCATAAAACAGGAACAACCACACACAAAGCCAAACACACACAACATTGATTGGCAAGGAGGCGTTGCAGCACATGGTCTTAAATAGTTTCCTTAATTGGAGACTGGGGTGGAGTTCACTGAGAGGAGATTACTTAGCCCACAGGTGGTGATGAGAACTGCCTCCAGCCTGACACAACCAAGAGGTAAGCAAACAGACAGGACTTGAATGTTACTATGGGTTCATGAGAATACCTCTTGAATTAACATAAACATGAGGGGTGTTGGATGTCTAGTCCACCTAGGAGAGGTGTGTGTGTGGGGCGGGGGGGGGGGGGGTAA
>BLSH010029916.1:248877-260665 GCA_018402905.1 Glandirana rugosa
CGACAGACACGACAACGAGACTTTGATCTGCAACTCAAAGCAGCGGTATGTGAAATCTCTAATTTCTGCTATCTGTCCTCAGAGCAACAGCACAGACAGCAGTAGTAAAGTAATCTATCTCAGGATGCAGGATCAGGTCTTAAAATGGCTCAAATCTGTCCCTCACGCCGTCAGCTACCTTTCCCTATACTAACCCAAGGAGCATGTGACTGCAGCACTGTGACTCCAGCTTATAAAGAGGCTGGGTCACATGATGCACCGGCCAATCACAGCCATGCCATTAGTAGGCATGGCTGTGATGGCTTCTAAGGGCAAACCAGTGAAACGCTTGTTGATTGGCTGCCCTGCAGCTTCTCAACACGTGGAGTAAAATAGCAGAACCCCGGACCGAACCCGAACGATTTTTGAAATGTCCGGGTCCGGGTCCGTGCCACGGACACCCTAAAGTTCGGTACGGACCCGAACGTTACAGTCCGGGTTCGCTCAACACTATTCTCAAATGAAGCTTTATCATCAATCCTTGTTTCCACAACAACCCCAAATTTTCAAAATCCAATTATCAAAAAGTGAGGTGAAATCTTCTGAACAAAGCACAGACCGCAAAATCAATGTTACAGGGGTGTTAACCCTTCCCTATGCTATCCAAACTGTTTCTGCAGACTAATTTCACAGCCAGAAAATCATGAAAACCAGATGAGAATTTGGGCACTGAGAGCAGAGGCGTAACTAGAACCTTCAGGGCCCCGGTGCAAGAAATTATGAAGGGCCCCCCTGACCCCTGACCAGGGCCCTTCCCTCTTCCCACTGATCCTGGGGCCCTTTACTCCCATTGCCGGTCTCTTTATTACAGTTCTGCAGCAGCACCCTTTCACAAGTTCTGCAGTGGGCCCCCTTTCTGCTATCCCTGGGCCTCCCCATGGTGGTGAAATGCCAGGGCCCGGGCCCAATTGCAACCTTTGCAATCCTGATAGTTCACTCACGGGTGTCAGTAGTTTTTAATTTTTAATTTAATTTTATTATTTTTTACCATTTCATTTTATTTATTTTACAATTTTATTTTTATAATTTTTTACAATTTTTTTAGGTGCCCTGTTGGGGGGCTTTGATGAGATATCAGGGGTCTAAACAAACCTCAGCCCTCATTCTCCATCTCTGTAGCCTCAGCTGCTCAGAATGAATGGACAGGAATAGTTGTGCACTGAGCCTCCTATTCATTTAGAAACGGAAGTATAGTAAAAACAATTTACTATGTTTTAATTAAGAATCAACTAATTGGTACCAATCACTGACTCTCTCCATTCGGAAAAGGAAGGAGCCGGTAAATGACAAATTTACCGACCTGTTCCCATCTCTCCATCATGACTCATCTTCTACAGCAGCTGGCAGGAGAGAGGAGGGGGGAAGACAGCAGCTCTTTGGGAGGACCAGGGAAGCACGCAGGGAGCCTAGGAACAGCTGAAGGCAATAAACTGTATAGGAGGGGTGGCGGTGGCAGCATAAAGAGGAACCAATCTCCTCCATTAAGAGGAAAATGAAAGGAGAATGGTTCCTCTAAATGCCGTCCCCGCCATCCCTCCTATTAAGGTGTACAAGGAAGGCACACGGGCCCCCTGGAGCTTGGGGCCCGGTTGCAATTGCAACCCCTGAAACCCCTGTAGTCAGGGGCTGACTGGCAACTTTCAGCCCAAGTGGCAAGTACAACCCAGAGGCCCATGGTGCAGAGACTCGCCCCTCTCTCCCACTCTCCCTCTTCCCTGCCTCTTCCTGACCCCCATCCCAGGCTGAAGCTCTGCTCCAGGTACTCTACTCATCGTCCGACCCTGGGTTCACAACCTGGCCAGCAGAGGGTGGCTGTGGGTTGCCTGGAACAGCTTGCTTGGGGTTGGCCAGGGGAGGAGAGTCTCCAGTGGGGTATGGAACTGGCCTCTGCTCAAACACAGTTTACACCATCCATGCCGGGAGGGGGGAGGCCTGCGCTCTGTCCTTGTCTTCATCCCGCACTCAGTAGGTCAGCGTCAGGGTTTTTTTACTTCTCTTCACCAGGAATCCTTTAGGCATGTCTGTGGTGGAAGTGGTGCAGCCTTTTTACAAGGGCATTAGAGAGGCCTGGGAGGCAATTGCCCCCCCTGCCCCCTGGTCCAGTCCTCCCCTGCCTGTAGTAACGCCCCTGACTGGGAGTCTGCCAAACTGTCTACTCAGTGGTGAAAGGCTATTGGGAAGATCTTCAATTTGCGAAGTACTGAGGGATCCATTATGATGGATCCAGTGTTGCACTTCACAGGCAGAATAAAATAAAATAATATATAGAATTCAGTCATTTAAATAATCAAAACAATGATCACATTATGCGTGCATCTGCTGGATGTCAATCTCATCAGACCAGCGAAATATAATAAATAAATCAATGAATAAATACAGTATATAGTCCAAAATAAAGTTCATCAGATAAATATCCAAGTGAAAATTCTTCTGTGTTCTGGTAAGGCTGTATTGCTCGCTTACCAGAAAGATAGGCTGCTCACTCAAGTGCAGCATAAATTAATGTAAGCTGTTGAAGACAACTTCTGACGATTCAAACCAGTCACATGAATTCTTTAAGAGCTGTAGAGAGAACATTTATAGCGTAATAGCGTTTATAGTGTAATACTGCTAGATAATTTAGATTATTTGAATTGCTGCATTTCATATATTATTTTATTTTATTCACGTATATTTTATGGTATTTAGAGCACTGCAATTTATATGATTTTTTAAACATTTAAGGGAGAGTATACTACCTCTACTTGCTAGCGGCTCCTTTCAGTGTGTAGGGACAATTTTTGACATTTTTTGCACTCTTCAGGCATCGCCCTTTTGTCTATCAGGCCTTAGAGGGCTGAGATATACTCAACTGGAACAATAAGAGATTTGTTAAGACGGGATAGCTGGACCCAACACAGACACTGTCTGCTTATGGTGGCAGGTGGGTCAGAGGGGCTGAGATTGTTCTTGGAGTTGGAGTACAGAGAACCCAAATTACCAAGTTGCTCCTTTGGTGTGTAGCACTACAATAGTTTTAGGAAGAGATCCCATACTGGTACCCTTAGGCCCAGCAGATGAAAACGGTTATAATGTCAAACAGGTACCCATCCAACAGCAACCTTAATATCTTCTTTCAGCTTGGGAAAAATTCAGGGCAACTGCCCATCCTTTCTGATGGAGTTCTCAGACTCCACTTCCTAATCTACCTTTCCCTCCTCATTCTCATCAGGAAGCAGCACTGCCATGATGAATAAGTCAGACCATGACTCAACAGAGAACGCTAATTGTCAGCTCTTATGTCTTGTGCATTTTTCAGAGCAATGTTCTCAATATGCCACCTGGAGCCTTCTACAGAGGGTGGAACACAGGTGCACAGAATGGGCCATTGTGCACCAAAATGAGTTTCATGGCTGAAAAGTGGCTCATGTTAAGCTTATGACTGTGAAAGTCCATTTTAAAGTTGTACGCACTAAGCCCACCGGAAACTACTTAAAAAAATGTGTTGCAGCCCTGTTTTGCACTGCTCTTGACCTAATGTGCTCTCACTGCCTACTCTTTTGTACCCAGGGCAAGGGCCCCGTGCCCAGGGAGCAGGTTTTGGGGGTGGGCGGGAGATGGTTGGGGGACCCCACAAGTGCAGAGGAAATGCCCTGGACTCACCACACCAGGATACAGACACCTTCCTGGGGAAAGTCCACTATGGAAATTTTCAGGGCAAACCCTCTCCTCCATGGAGGGGGTCTTACTGGACTGGAGCTAGAGGGATTTGATCACCACTGCCCTAGACCTGTGGAACATTCTGCAGCTAACGACACTGCATTATACTGCTGTACTAAAGGCAAGAACTATGTAGAGAAAATGAGTAATTACCTTCACAATCAGGGGTGTTAATTGACATCATCCCTTTTATATATCAAAAGAAGAATGCCCCTTAAAGTTGGGATTTTTAAGGCAATTATGAAGGGTCAAAAAGTCATACTTAAAATTTTACATTCTTTTATTAAATTGAGTTAAAAGTCATATCCAAAGTTCATTTAAAAGACATTGTACAAGTTCATAAGCATTGTGCAAATATAAGTACAAAGATTTTCCAGAGAGTGGTGGTATCCCCCAACCCACATGAGAGTGATCACTCCTAGGTGAGGTTTTTCAACGCGTTTCAGAATATGATCTGTAATAATTCTTTCTTCGGGGATGATACCACCATAATTAAAAAGGATAAATGGAAAAGGAACACAGGGTTCTTGCTCCCCAGACACTTTAACGACCGTTTCAGTATTCATAAGGTGAATCTACAATGGCTTAGATAATTGAATATTGAAAGCACAGACCTCCAGAGACGGGGAATATGGGACGTATCCTGAGGAATGGACATTCTTCACTGCGCCTTTGCCGGTGCAGACCACAAGATAGCAGGACCTAACGGACGAGGCTGACGTGGGAACCTCTCACACCGACATCCAAGGCAGGCTTCTTTGCCTCTAGGCATCCTGGTGGACGGCTTCCTTTCCTCAGGATACGTCCCATATTCACTCCTCTGGAGGTCTGTGCTTTCAATCTTTAATTATCTAAGCCATTATAGATTCAGCTTATGAATACTGAACCGGTCGTTGGATTACAACCAATCCTACTGTCCCGGCGTGATGGGAAGTGTATTTTGAGCAATGGATGAGGAGAACCTATGAGTGTCTGGAGAACAAGAACCTTGTGTTCTTTTTCCATTTATCCTTTTTAATTATGGTGGTATCATCCCTGAAGTAAGCATTATTACAGATCATATTCTGAAACGCGTTGTAAAACCCCACCTAGGAGTGATCACTTTGCTCTCACAGCGTGCACTCATCTGGGTTGGGGGATACCACTACTCTTTGGAAAATCTTTGTACTTATGTTTGCACAATGCGTATGACCTTGTACGATGTCTTTAAAATGAACTTTGGATATAATTTTTAACTCAATTTAATAAAAGAATGTAAAATTTTAAGTATGACTTTTTGACCCTTCATAATTGCCTTAAAATTACCAACTTTAAAGGTCATTCTTCTTTTGAGAACTAAGTTCAGAGACCAGTTCAAGAGGTAACGTTACAGGCTAGCCCCCTGCGTCTTCAGTGAGTCTGGGAATGATCCCCTGAATTGCTATTATGAGGTGACAGATACGGAAGCTGCAATCCTATTGACACAGTGGTTTGCATGCAGCCAGGAGGAGAATTTCTTCATGTAAAAAAAAACACAGTTTTCAATCTACCAATGTAATATGAATCACAAGCCTGAAATGTGCTTTTGGTTGAGAGAAAATGCCCATCAACTAAGGACACTAACAAATAACCGACGATTGATGCAAGTGAAAAAGGGCTATATGGACCGTCCTCACAACTTTGTTAGCTGGTGTCAAGAAGATGGCAGCCAAAAATGAATGTGCCTGACTCCCTTGTATATTCTTTACTCAACGGATATTTTGGTTTTGAAAAACCCAGCATAGATCTAGTATAACATTAGTTTGCTGCATGTCAGAGCTCTAGAACTAACTCATGCACACCCATATCCTGCAATGCAAGTGGGCACCACCATTGGGTTATGAGTCCTGAGGGGAGCATAACTGACTGTTGGCAAGAAAAATTAATATTTTCATAGTGTGAGAGCACATAGGCGTGTGGTGCCTCCCATCACATGCTTTGTTTTATATGGTCTACTGACAAGGTGTATGAACACATTTTTTTAAAAATGCAGCAATGAATTAAGATTCATATTTCAAGCATTCCAAGCATTATTAGAATGAATAGCATTTATGTAAGTTAAATTTCCTAAAGGGGCTTTCCTGTTACAGTGCAAGACTTTGGTCAAGGTAGTGTTCAGTTTTACAGATTTGCTTTCTGAGTAATGTTTTTTTTTCGGGCATTCAACTCTGGTTTCAAAATAATAATATAACATTTTGGGAAAAATATACAACCCAATATTCCAGCACTGGAGGCCAATATGGCGAATATCTCCACAGCCACCATGTATTTCCCTCTGGTGCTCAGATAGGCCGGGATCATGGCAATCCAGACACTGCAGAACACCAGCATGCTGAAGGTGATGTACTTGGCCTCATTAAAACTGTCCGGTAATGTCCTCACCATGAAAGCCAGAACAAAGCTCACAGTTGCCAGAAACCCCATATAACCCAACACAGAGTAGAACCCGATAACTGACCCTTCGTTACACTGAATGAGGATCTTCCCAGGATAGGAGTCCATGTCATACTCTTGGTAGGGAGGAGACACTGACAGCCAAATAATGCAGATCACAACTTGGACTGAAGAACAGATAAGAACCATAAAATTGGTTAATTTGATTGTAACCCATTTTTTCCAGGAACTGCCCGGTTTGGTGGCTTTAAAGGCAATATAGACAATGGTGGTCTTGACCAGAACAGAAGAGACAGCGATGGAGAAGAAGATAGCAAATGATATTTGTCTCAGCATGCAAGTTATATCCACAGGACGTCCGAGGAAGAAGAAGACACAGAGGAAGCTCAGCAAGATGGAGGTCAGGAGGATGAAGCTCACAGTCCGGTTATTGGCTTTCACAATTGCAGTGTCCCAGTAATAAATAAAGATTCCTAATACAAATAATGTTATCATAGCAAATATTAAAGAGACTGATAAAAAGAACAAGGCCATCACATCATTTTCATAGGACAGAAATTCATATGTTTTGGAAACGCATTTCACTTTCCTCTCATTTGGCCACTCTTCATCAGGACATTTGAAGCAGTTTCTACTATCTGTGAAATAGGAAAATAAACAAATCATTTATACCCAACAAAAAGGGAAGAATCTTTACATACAAATGCTAATTTCACCCTAAAATAATACTTTTATTTTGTGGGGTACAGTTATATTCTAGCTTCTTTGGGGAGCTCAATTGGTGATAAAAATAACAAACATATTATTATTATATACTTACCTGCACTGTGAAATGGTTTTGCACAGAGCAGTCCAGATCCTCCTCTTCTCCGGTCCCTCTTTGGTGCTCCTGTCCCCTCCCTTGTGTTGGGTGCCCCCACAGCAAGCAGCTTGCTATGGGGGAACTGGAGCTGAGTCACAACTCCCTGTGTCCAATGAAACGCGGAGAAATGGCCCGGCCCTGCCCCCTTTCTCTTTTCATTGGCTGGCTGACCTTGATTGACCAATGGCACTGCGTTGCTGTCTAAGCCAATCAGGAGGGGAGTCCTGGGCAACCGAGACAATCCAACAACATCGCTGGATCTAGAGGGACTTCAGGTAAGTATTAGTGGGGCTAAGGGGGCTGCTGCACACAGAAGGCTTTTTATTTTAATGCAAAGAATGTATTAGGATAAAAAAACCTTCTGCCGTTACAATCACTTTAATTTCACAGTTTTGCCCAAATGATATTGTATAGTAGGGTTGCCCCCTGTCCAGGATTCACCCGGACAGTTCGGGTTTTAAATCATGTGCCCAGGTTTCAGACTGCCTGCAACCCAGACACATTATTCAGACCAGGCTTCCCAGCAGGGTTGTTGGCTGCAGTTGTCTAAGCCAAGAGTGTCTGTTACACTCTCTTTTACACTGCCCAAAGCCGGCACCAACAATCCCCCCCGGACATAGACATGAAAGGAGAGAAGGCTCAATCTGCTCCTCTTCCTCTCACCCCTCTCTATCTGCCCACAATCCAATTCTGTGCCTCAGAGCAGGAAAGTGGGGGTGGGAAATTTAAAGCCCAGCAGCCTCAGACACATCTGGATAAGAGGTGCTGAGGGGTGAGTGAACTCACCATCCATCCCTGTCTGTGACTGAAGTCGCCCCCCCCTTCTCTCTCCTGCCTTTGAGTGAGTACACTAAGGTAAATCAGGGTTCTCAGAGCACCCCTTGCATCAGAGCTCCCCTTTACACCAGAGACAGCAGTGTACCCCCTTACATCGCAGTCCTCTCCGTAATAAGAGTTCTCAGTGTTCCCCCTAAAATCAGGGTTCTCAGAGCATCCCTTATGTCAGAATCCCCAGAGTTCTCCCTTACATTATAGTCTGCAGAGTCCCCCCTTACAGCGTAAGGGAATTCTGTGAGTTCAGATGTAAAACGGGAGCTCTGCGGATTGAGATGTAAAAGGGGAACTCTGTGAATTCAGATGTAAAGGGGAACTCTGTGGACTCTGATGTAAAAGGGGACTCTTGTGATTAACTTCACGATGATTAGAAATGGTATTTAATGGCAAAATATATGTATAGCTTATATATTATTAAAAAAAAATGTTGTGCGCCACTACAACGTTCTTGTTTGACTTGAAGAAAAGGTGGAAACCCTATTGTATAGTGATGTAAGTAAAGGACTTAAATCACCCTAACCCTTAAGACATTGTACTAATTGGCCCTGAAATAGCAATTTTTTTTGGGGGCGGGTTTAGCAAATGGGTATTTTGTAAGGAAGATGGATACACATTTTAACCACTTCCCGACCGCCGTACGATTATAAGTGGGGACAGTGTGGCACTGTCCCGCGAATCGGCGCTTATAGTCGTCACTTTCGTGCATGACGGTTAGGGGCCGCGGGTCGGGTGGTGACTCACGATGCCCTGTTATAGAGTCAGAATGGGGAAGAGCCAATGTAAATACGGCGGTTCCCCATTCTGACAGGTGGCATGTCAGAGATCCACTGATCCCTGTCACTGTGATCAGTTAGATCTCTGGTGCTCCTGACAGCCCAGCCCCCTCCCAGTTAGAGCAAGCCTAGGGAGCACAGTTAACCCCTTCACTGCCCCCTTAGTGTTAACCCCTTCACTGCCAATTACATTTATACAGTAATCAGTGGATATTTACATTTCTGATCGCTGTATAAATGTCATTGGTCCCAAAAAAGTGTCAAAAATGTCCGACATGTCCATCACAATATCGCAGTCCCGATAAAAATCGCAGATCGCCGCCATTACTAGTAAAAAAAAAAATGTAAAAAAATGAATTCTCATGGTTTGTAAACGCTGCAAATGTTGCACAAACCAATCAATAAACGCCGATTGTGATTTTTTTTTTTACCAAAAATATGAGGAAGAATATAAATTGGCCAAAACCGATAAATAAATTTGTTTTTTTATATATTTTTTTTTTTGGATTTGTATTTTAGCAAAAAGTAAGAAATATTGTTTTTTTTTTTACAAAATTGTCACTGCTTTTTTGTAAGTAGCGGTGATCAGAAATGACGCAGAGGTGACCAAATACCAACAAAAGAAAGCTCTATTTGTGGGAAAAAAAGGACACAAATTTAGTTTGGGTACAACGTCGCACGACCACGTAATTGTCAGTTAAAGCAACGCAGTGATGAATCGCAAAAAGTGCTCTGGTCCTAACGTTTGAAATCTTTCCGGTCCTTAAGTGGTTAAAGCATACATTTAGTACTGATTTATACAGCTATTTGTAAACTTGTTTACAAAGTGACATGGAGCACTGTAATAATTAAACCCAAATCTTTGTGTAATTATGCTTTCTAAACTTTATAAATTCAAAACTTAATAGCCGTGCGAAAATCAATGCCCAAATCTAATTTTGCAAAGTCATAAAAGGACAAGAGTAAGGGCTAGTTTACACTTGCTTCAAAACATGGCTTTGGACAGGCTTTGTTAAAGCTCTCCTAATACCAGTCAAAACTCATGTCACTAAATAAAATGGTGAGCTTACAGTCCTGTTTACACCTTGCTTTTGCTTGGTGCATTGATGGGCTGCAATGAGACTTTGGTGGGGCTTCGATACGGCTTTGGTGGGGCTTCGATACGGCTTTGGTGGGGCTTCGATACGGCTTTGGTGGGGCTTCGATACGGCTTTGGTGGGGCTTCGATACAGCTTTGGTGGGGCTTCGATGAGGCTTTGGTGGGGCTTCATGGGGCTTCGATGAGGCTTCGGTGGGGCTTCGATGAGGCATTGGTGGGGCTTCAGTGAGGCTTTGGTGGGGCTTCGATGAGAATTTAGTGGGGCTTCGGTGAGGCTTTGGTGGGGCTTTGATGAGGCTTTGTGGAACTTCAATGAGGCTTTGTTGAGGCTTCATGGGATTTTGATGAGGCTTTGGTGGGGCTTCAAGCGAGCTTTGCCATAGATTATGGAGGGTTTGAAGTCGCTTTGAAGCACAACTAAAGCGACATGGGGTATAATTTTTGAAGCAAAGCCAATGCAAGGTGTAAACAGGACTGTAAGCTAACCATTTTATTTAGTGACGGGGCTTTGACTGGCATTCAGAGAGCTTTATCAAAGCATGTCAGAAGCCTTG
Source organism: Glandirana rugosa (assembly GCA_018402905.1). Classification (NCBI taxonomy): domain Eukaryota; kingdom Metazoa; phylum Chordata; class Amphibia; order Anura; family Ranidae; genus Glandirana; species Glandirana rugosa. The sequence continues at coordinate 259,150 of BLSH010029916.1, forward strand.
TTTTGAAGCAAGTGTAAACTAGGCCTTAATGTGTCTTGAAGCCAAAGCAAGTGTAAATGAGCCCTTACAGCTACTTCATAAAAAAAAAAAAAAAAAAACACACAAATTCATATCTTTTCAGAACAAAACTCTATTAGATCCATTTTCAAAACCAAGCAAAATTTCCACCAACACTCATATCAAGAGAAAGTATCATTGCCTAACATAAGATCCTACTCCAATTCAGAACTTTCCTATTTTAGTTTGAAATCCCACCACCACAAAGAAAAAGAAAAGTAATGAAGACATCTACAGTATAAACTTGGAGTTTGGAAAGGAGTGTATGGGATTATCATGGTCCCATAACGAAAAACATGATATTTGATAAAAATGTAAAGCTTTTATTAATCCATGTTAAAAAAATTAACAAACTTAAAAACAATGCATATATTCCTTGCTCAAGCAACCTTTTTACAAAAGCTGGTCGTAGTGATGGTGGGGTTCCAACATGTTTTGCCTACATAGGCTTCCTCAGGGAACTGTAGACCACCATACAGTTGTGTAACTACATAACAGAGAAAGCCATATGAATAAACATGTACATAGCACAAACAAAATAACAACTCAATACAGGAGTTACATTTATCAGTTATTGCTTATCTCATCCAGTCCGGTCTACATCACTTACCCCAGCAACCACCGAGACCCTTTGGACCTGTGCCTTTCACTATGGGGGAGAAGCACCGTGTGTCCACAGGGGACTTACAAAGCCCAGCTAAAATTATGAAAATGGGAAATTGACCCATTAGACCCAAATTTAAATGCAGAAAAGTGTATTTATGTGTGGGCATGTATAGCCACTATGCCCACAGAGTGGTCATCTACTTACTTTAATCTGTAACACTTCAGAATAATAATATTGAGACCCTTTGGACCTGTGCATGTCACTAATTAAAGCCATATAATCCTTTATTTTGGTGAATTATCAGGAATAGAGTTGAGCGAACCTCTGGAAGTTCGGGTTCTGCTGGTCCGTCCGAACTTCGGAACAAAGTCCTTGTCCGGGTCCGGACGGAACCCGGATGATCGCACGGACAACGAACCCCATTGAAATCAATGGGGACCCAAACTTTTAGGCACAAAAATGGCTGTAACAAAGTCCTGGAAAGCCCTAGAGGGCTGCAAAAGGAAGTGTCTCCAAGCGAGTTGAGATAAGGACTATTAAGTGGTTTTATTTCCTAATATACCGAAATTAATCACTGTACGTGTCCAGGTTTCCCAGAGTTATAATAATAAGACTTCACAATGTCTAATTTCATTCATCTACTGGTGAGACACCCGTATCACCGATATGTACGGGTGTGTATTTATGTGAAAAGACGTAAATTTAAACCCAGATTACCCAGTTAAAGGGTAAAAGTATTAAAATCGACCCGAAACATTCAGGGGACACCTGTGTGCCACGAAGAGGGGGTATCACTTTCCGTGTCCAGGTTTCCCAGAGCCACCAACGACCCCATTCACTACATCTGGCCTG
>BLSH010029916.1:271077-298576 GCA_018402905.1 Glandirana rugosa
TATGTGAAATCTCTAATTTCTGCTATCTGTCCTCAGAGCAACAGCACAGACAGCAGTAGTAAAGTAATCTATCTCAGGATGCAGGATCAGGTCTTAAAATGCCTCAAATCTGTCCCTCAAGCTTTCAGCTTCCTTTCCCTACACTAACCCAAGGAGCATGTGACTGCAGCACTGTGACTCCAGCTTATAAAGAGGCTGGGTCACATGATGCACTGGCCAATCACAGCCATGCCATTAGTAGGCATGGCTGTGATGGCTTCTAAGGGCAAACCAGTGAAACGCTTGTTGATTGGCTGCCCTGCAGCTTCTCAACACGTGGAGTAAAATAGCAGAACCCCGGACCGAACCCGAACAATTTTTGAAATGTCCGGGTCCGGGTCCGTGCCACGGACACCCGAAAGTTCGGTACGGACCCGAACGTTACAGTCCGGGTTCGCTCAACACTAATCAGGAATAAGCAGTTCTTTGTTCCCCCTGCTTTGACTATGTACACTTCATTAACACACAGTTACTAACTAGATTGTAGAATGAAGTTTATAAGGTATAATGTGGCATGTAGAAAGTTCTGATCCCTAGCAGTATTCCAATTTGTTTTTATCTTTTATATTTCTTTGATAGTTTCAGCCACTGTACTCCATCTGTTAAATGGTTAAATCTGTTAAACTTGGCACCCTCCCAATATTATTACTCTGAAGTGTTACAGATTAAAGTGAGTAAATTGTAGGTCAATTTGACCACTCTGTGGACATAGTGGCTATACATGGGGGAGTGGCTTCTCCCCCATAGTGAAATGCACAGGTCCAAAGGGTCTCGGTGGTTGCTGGGGTAAGTAATGTGGACCGGACTGGATAAGATAAGCAATAACTGATAAATGTAACTACTGTATTGAGTTGTTATTTTGTACATGTTTAGTCATATGCTTTTCTCTTTTATGTAGTTACATAACTATATGGTGGTCTGTAGTTCCCTGAGATAGCCTATGTAGGCGAAACATGTTGGAGCCACATCATCACTTTGACCATCTTTTGTAAAAATGCTGCTTGATCAAGGAATATATGCATTGTTTTTAACTTTGTTAATTTTTTTAACATGGATTAATAAAAGCGGCTCCCGAGCCGGATCGGCTGTTATCGACGGATCGCCGGCCGCCTGCTCAAAAAAACGGTACCAGGGAATAGCCTGTAGCTGCAAACTATACCCCGATACTTCCACTTAAAGCTGCCACCGTTTATAAACAGTGATTCACGTTAAGTGGTTACACTAATTTACAACAGCAGGGCCCCCCTGCGCCCAACAAGAGTAACTGCAAGGGGTTACAGTGTTCTGGCACCGACAACACCCAAAGCACAATTTTTCACCACCTGTTTGACTGGGGCATGTCATCACAATTGTTAACCACTTAACGCAAATCACCAAGTGGATGTATCGGGGTATAGCCTGCAGCTACAGGTATCGTTTTTTAGAGCAATCAGCTGGCTATCCGGTGATAATGGCCGATCCGGAAGCCGCTTGGTCTTTATCCCAGGGAGCAGGAGGGGAAATCCCCCCTCCCGTCATTGCTCGCTGCTCTTCTCCGGTCTCCCAACTCACCAGGAGACTGGAGCTCCGATCCAACACTTCTGGCCGCTGCGTGGAGCCCCCCCCATCCTAACCGGCCAGGGTTGCATGCTCAGATATGTCTGGCTTGGATTTTAGGGGGAACCCAACAACAATTTTATTTTAAATATGGCGCAGGGTTCCACTTAATATCCAAACCAGACCCGAAGAGCCTGGTTTGGACGGGGGGGGGGGGGGGGCGCCACACACTTTTTTTCCCAGCAATTTTTTGCCCGGAACCGGCAATACATTACAGCCGCGATTTTAAATGACATTTTTCGTATGGAAATGTCATTTTGCTCTGGCTGTGCTCTACACCTCACAGAGATGCGCCCTTTTACACACAGACCAAGGACACCTCACAGGCACAATATTTAAAGGATTTTTTTTTTTCACTTTAAGCATTATTAAAATCACTGCTCCTGAAAAAACGATTGATTTAATCACTTTTTTTTACATTGATACATGTCCCCTAGGGCAGGACCCAGGTCCCCATAAACTTTTTAGGGCAATAACATTGCATATAAGCCTTTAAAATGAGCACTTTTGATTTTTCATGTTCGGGTCCCATAGACTTTAATGGTGTTCGGATGTTCGCCCAAACTTTTTGTCTGTTCGTATGTTCTGGTGCGAACCGAACCGGGGATATTTGGCTCATCCCTATTGAGGAATCAACAATATCTCTATTGCTAGGACCTTCTTTGTCCCTTAACCACTTCCTGCCCACACTATAGCTGAAAGATGGCTACAGCATGGGCTTAGTTTGCTGGGAGGGCATCCATGGACAACCTCCTATGATTGCACTGCCCGCGCGCCTCCTCCTGCCCACAGGAGGTGCATGGGCGGCTCACTCTGTGGGGTCACAGATCACAGATTGGGGTAAAGGGCCAATCACAGCGGCCCTTTACCATGTGATCAGCTGTTGCCAATAAAAGCTGATCATGGAAGTAAACAAAAGCCGGTTATTGTGACACTCTGACAGCGTAAGGAAAGAAAAAGAGAGCCGATAACCGGCTTGTGTTAATGGGACATTGGCACTGATAATCAGGGCCCTGGTTATCAGTGCATTCCCAACAGTGCCCACCAGGGCTGCCAATAAGTACTCATCAGTGCTGCCAATTAGTGCCCATCAGGGCCTCCTCATCAGTGTCACTTGTCATTGCCACCTATCAGTGGCCATCAGTGCCGCCTATCAGTGCCCATCAGGGCTGCCTATCAGTGCCATCTCATCAGTTATCATCAGTGCCACCTATCAGTGCCACCTCATCAGTGCCCATCAGTGCAGCATATCATTGCCCATCAGTGCAGCCTATCAGTGCACATCAGTGCAGCCTATTCAGCACACATCAGTGAAAGATGTAATTGTCATTCAAAGTGCGTCAGCGCTGAAAGCTGAAGATTGGCCTGGGCAGGAAGGGGGTGAAAGTGCCCGGTAGGCAAGCGGTTAAAATGTTTATGTGATTGATGGATTGATGTTTATTTAGGATTATAGATTTTTTAATCTGCCTTTTCATTTATCTATAGCTACACCCGGTAATAATTCTGATGAACCTATTAAGTATTATGCATTCTTTTCAAGCCTGCACCTAATCAGAGAGTATAGTGCTTCCCACTAGGCTGGTGATGTCAAAGGTGTTGGAGATTCTCATCACCTGGTTTGGGGATAAAAGTATGATCTACATGGAAATTACCCAGGGGTAGAGAGACTACACCCTCTTTGAAGCGGCGGATATAGAAGGTGCACTCCTATTAGTACAGTGGTGTGGATACGGTTGATAACAGCACCATCAAAATAAGCCGGTAGGTAGTCCTTTGGAGCAATTTTTTGGTCAATTGTATTTCTTGTCTCACACAACTATACAAGAAAATTGTCCTACTCACAAAGTTCCAAAGAGGGCATATAGTTGGCTTTGTTTATGCAGAATTATTTAACATATCACAGTGGGTACAGTAGCAAAATATAACAGTTTTTTTTTAGAGATAAGGTTGGTCCTTTATATGACCAGAAGATGGTGAAGAGCTGTCACCGAAGTGCAGGACCTACAAGTGTCTGGTCATTACGGACACCACTGACGATAAGGTAGGTTCTTGGTACAGGACAGCTCCTAGTCTCTGGCCCTTTGGGATCACCCCTCTTAAAATCAAACAGGAGCAGGCAGAATATCATCTCATAAGACAGAGTCTCAGGTTCAGACCGGGGCCAAATGTCAGGTTTTAGGAAACTTGATAGACACATGATTGTTTCAAGGTTAGAGAATCACTAAATAGTAGAGTTGAGTGAACCCGAACTGTAAAGTTCTGGTTCGTACTGAACTTTGGGGTGTCCGTGACCCGGACTCAAACCCGGACATTTGAAAAAAAGTTTGGGTTCGAGTTCTGGGTTCGGGTATTTGATCACACATGTTGAATAGCTGCAGGGCAGCCAATCAACAAGCGTTTCACTGGTTTTCCCTAGAAGTCATCACAGCCATGCCTACTAATGCCATGGCTGTGATTGGCCAGTGCATCATGTGACCCAGCCTCTATATGAGGCTGGAGTCACAGTGCTGCATGTCACATGCTCTCTGGGTAGTGTAGGGAGAGGATGCTGCCTGTGCTGTGAGGGACAGATTGCAGATAGATAGATAGGTAGAGATTACTACTACTACTGCTTTTAGGGACAGATTGCAGATCTCATCCTGCATTACAGAACGATCTGACTGAACTAGGTAGAGTCTACTGCTTAGAGGGACAGATTATTGTTCTAAATCATCTCCTAGTTCTATAGGGCCAGGTTCCTGCTGTTGCTGTAAGGGACAAATTATTGTTCTAAAATCATTTTGCAGCCCTTTAGCACTTTCCAGGACTCTTTTACAGTCATTTTTGTGCCGAAAAGTACGGGTCCCCATTGAATTCAATGGGGTTCAGGATAAAGTTCGGGTCAAGTTCGGTACCGAACCCGGACATTTTTCCGAAGTTCGGCCGAACCCACCGAACCCGAACATCCACGGGTTCGCTCAACTCTACTAAATAGTGAATCCAGGATAAAAGAGGCAGACCCTTGGTTTGAACCTTTACAAACAAGTCAGTAAAAGCAGCTCACCTATCCTATAGTGATTATTTTCCAGTAGTTGTACTTCCTATCAAATTTTCCTGATGTTAACTTTTTGCCATTCCTACCTGTTACATTGGACACCTCCCCATCGGAACACGGGACGCAGTCATAGCAGCAGAAATGGATACTTTCTTTTGAAGATGTTCGATATCCAGGAGGACATCTGTCATTGCAGTGAGATTCTGGCATCTTAAAAGTGCAATAAAATATATGTGAGCATATTTTGACAGTCACTTATTTTCACATTTTTACTTTATTTTATTTAAAGTTTTCATAAGACCGACTTTTACATAAGAAAATTAAAAAAAAGCTTGCATGTGTACATGTTCCTCGGGACATGCGGGGGTGAGTTGATAGTTATGTGAAAAATCAGGGGAAAGTAAGTGGTAGAAGTCCAACTTTTATAAATGATGCTCGGCTCCTGCCAAACAGGGGGAAGAATAGGCAAAAGTTTGGGTGGTCTTTCAAACACTTCAACATCCAAAGTTTGGCTTGGACCAAAAGATTGGCTTTTTTTTGCATGCAAATCCTTTGGCTAGACTTGTCAGTGCTGCTATCACTGTATAATTATATTCAAAAGTGGTGCCGCGCTCGCAAATGGTAATGTTTAGCGGCCCTTTAAATCTGCTTGCATAGCAATTTACAAAATAAGCACATTATATCAAATCATATATAACATTAACAAAACAAGGCAAACAATTGTCCTTTTGTATGAATGTGCTTGCATATGCTTAATCTTTCATAAAAACGAGCTTGTGTTCACATATCCAAACGACTGCTTCCTTAATTAGTGTTCACCACTATATGCTCCAATCATCCGCATGCATTAGTGATAATCCCCCCATCCGATGTGCCCTCACCTGGGGGATAAGACCAAGTGTAGGTATAAGACAATCAGACAGTATTACCACGATATCCTCCTGAGGAAGCCAGGTGACCATGTGGCGTAACGTGTAGGGGAGGGGTCAATGTGCTGTCACGCTGAGGCGTGCATTGAGTGCACATTGTGGTAATACTGGCCGATTGTCTTATACCCGCACTGTGAGGACTGAATGCTTTTTACAGTTTGGTGCACTCTAAGCACCAGGAAAATGTGAGTGTTTTTATACTTAGTGTTTAATAAACAGGTTGCTTTAAAAGATAAAGCACTATGTCCAGCTTGCTCTCTTTATGAGGTATGGAGATAAGTATAAGAGAAGGAGGATTCTAATCTCAAGATTGCCAGCAAAGGAGTGAAACAGCATAAAACAGATCCCCGGAGAGGAACAAAAGCGCATATTAGTTGGTCCTATCCACCAGATGAGAGCACATCGGATGAGGGGATTATCACTAATGTATGTGGATGATTGGAGCACACAGTGGTGAACCAGTGGCGGCTACTCCATACGGGACGCAGGGGTACCGCCCCCCCCCATCCATGCGTCTGGCCCCCTAATCTAAATGCTGGGCGCATGAATTCCAATAGGTTTTTTTTTAAGCACATGATTAGAGCCTGAGGCTCTAATTGGCTTAAGAAAAATAGTGGTTCCCACTCACTTGTGTGACAATAGCGAATTAATATTCGCTATTGTATTCCTGCTTCTCCTCCTGACCAAAAAGGAAGTAGCGTGATTGGACGAGAGGAGAAGCAATTGTATTGGCCAGTACGGGGGGGGGGGGGGTGGGGAGTATGTACGGAGATCCAGGGGGTGGTCAGGTGGTCTGTTTGGGAAGGAAGGAAGGAATTAAGGAAGAAGTCCTTTGGATATGTGAACACAAGCTTGTTTTTTTATTAAAGAGTGAGCATATGCAAGCAAATTCATAGGACACTTTATGGACTGATTGCTTTTTTTTTTAACCACTTGATGACCGCCCGCCATTGCATGACAGCGGCAAAGTGGTTCGATATCACAAACCGCCATCACCTGACGGCAGCTGCGAGATCGTGGATCATGAGTGCGCGTGTGCCGCCGGAGGCGCGCTCACAAGCTCACTGTGTTCCAGGGGAGCAAGGGAGCGGGTAGGGCGGACTTGATGCCCACTGGCTACTCGCGATTGCTCCCCCAGAGTGACAGAACTGAGGTCTGTGTATGTAAACACATGGATTTCCGTTCTGACAGGGGTAAGGACTGTGATTGTATGCTCCCTCTAGATGGGAGCAGCAATCACTCTCCTTCCCCACTCAGCCCAGCCCCCACATAGTTGGTGACACACACACGGAACACAGTTAACCCTTAGAGCACCCTCTCTAGGTTAACCCCTTCACTGCCAATGGCATTTACACAGTAATCAGTGCATTTTCATAGCACTGATTGCTGTATAAGTGTCAATGGTCCCAAAAAAGTGTCAAAATGGTCTGACATGTCCGCCGCAATATCGCAGTCCCGCTAAAAATTGCAGATTGCCACCATTACTAGTAGAAAATATAAAAAAAAAACATAAATTAATTCTCATCATTCGTAAATGTGGCAACTTTTGCACAAACCAGTCAATATACTCCGATTGCAACTTTTCTTTACCAAAATAATGAAGAAGAATATAAATCAGCCATAAAGCAAATTTTGTTTGGGTACAACATCGCACGACCACGCAATTGTCAGTTAAAGCGACGCAGTGCAAAAAGTGCTCTGGTCCTAAAGTGGGAAATCCTTCCGGGGCTGAAGTGGATATGTAAAAATAACAATGAAAACTGTATACACTTGTCAATTTGCAAATAAATTCTATACAGCGCTATTCAGTGTTCTAAACTGCACTATACTCTAAAGCAGCCTTTCTCAACCTTTTCAACACCGAGGAACCCTTGAAATAATTCTCCGGTCTCGGGGAACCCCTGATAAAAATCTACAACTCATGATCCATTAGTGTGATGGTCAATGGGGAGAATGCTCCTTACACTTGTGGTCATTGGGAAGAATTACCCCTTACAGATAGCTAAAAAGATCAATGATGCCATTGGGAATTTATCTGAGAGGTAGAAATTGACCATTGCTCAAGGAACACCTAGCAACCTCAGGAGGAACCCTGGTTGAGAAACCCTGCTCTACACTGTGTGCACAATTATTAGGCAAGTTATATTTTTAAAAATTAATTTCATTATTGAAAAATTTCAGTGCTCTTGGTCAATCCAAAATATTAATAAACCTCAAACCTGAATGTATAAGAAAGTAAAAGTGAGGTTTTAGCTTTCTTAGGAGAATATCTATATGTGCACAATTATTGGGCAACTATTAGCATGCTGCATTATTATGCAACTAAAACAAACCTTTTCCCATCTCACTTGTTTCTTTTCATCTGTTAAGGCTGCATTCTTACAGGGGCGACCCGACTTCAGCGTGACTTTGCTAGGCGACTTCATGTGACTTCAGGTGACTTACAACACGACTTATGCCAGGTGACTTTGCCTGTGGCCAATCAGAGAAGGGAGGGCTGCACCAAATAAATTCTATTCTTTTTCACTACAAATTCGCTTGCAATTAGATGGGGGATCTGACTTGGAGGTGACTTCTATTGAATCTTGAAACACAAGTCGGATAGAAGTCGCCTCCAAGTAGTACAGGAACCTTTTCTGAAGTCGCCCTGTAGTCGGAGAAACTTCAGTAGTGTATATTAACCCAAACAAAAAAGTTCCGCTTGTGACATAATATGTGTAGCTGCAAAATATATAAAGTCCAAACAGTGTGTATAAAAAACGTGAAAATTAATAGATAAATTAAAGAAAAGTCCAAAAAAGTATCCAATCAATCCAAACAATTTATCTAAAAAACGTGAAAATCAGTATATAAAAAAAGAAAAGTCCAAGAAAGTATCCAATCCAGTGCAAGGAAAACCGTGACAATCTTCTCCAAATTTCATATGTAAGTGAACATCCACCACATCACCACTGAAGTGACAAGAAAAAACCTCCACCAATATGGATGTACCCTTACCGGGACTCCTGGACCCCTTATCGCAGGAGGTCAGGAGAAGTTTTGTGGATATAAACCTCCACTGGGCTGATGCGATCAGCCTCCCGGATTCTATCCTTCAAGGGGCATCCTTGTCACTCGATGGGAGTAAAAGAGAGGCCACAATAGTGCATTACCGTTTTAAAAGCAAGGATTTTAATGAAAATATTGCACTTACAGTTATTCAGATACAATCGCGCTGCAGGCCAAAAAGACAATAAGAAGTCCGAGACAGCACTTCCGTTCTATCGATTTCATCGCTATGAGGACGTCTTCCGGGGCATGAAGGCTTTCTCACCTCACCGCTCTATAAATACGTCAGACGTTCACATGGGCCAATCACGTTTGTTCGGGGTATTACATCCCTCCCATGTCTCACGTGTGGGAGGAACGCGTGAGCACGTCCGAACGTGCCCCCATTGTTTCAATGGTATCTCACGAACGTACGGCAAACTGGAAATCGGCCTGTTTGCGTTCTAAATTAAAAAAAGAAAAAAGGAAAGGAAATTTCTATAGGCCCCGTCACGAGACCCAAATATACGATAAAAACGTCTAATATAAGAAAGCATATAAAAAACAGGAAATATTAATATATAAAAATAATGTGAAAACTTATTTCACAAAGAGAAGCATTTTTCTATTTTTTTTATAAAAAACATGTATAGAAAACCATATATATATATACGGAGATCGTAGTGGGGTCAACTTGAAAAAAAGGGGGAAACCTGAGAATGGGGGGAAAAAATATTATTTTTTGAAATATGGCAATGGGAGCATGGGAAGGAGGTGTCCCGGGTCCCCAATGAGGGATAGGGCACACTAGTAAAACATATCCAATTATAGAATAGATCATAACCCTAAGGCATGTGTGATACTACATAAACTCATATATCACAAACATCCCTGGCTCATGCTAAATATAAAACAGGCCAAGGTATGGATTACTATATCCCAAACACCCCAGGCCTATGTTATGTGGAAAACAATCCGAATTATGGGCTCCTGTATCCCACATATCACGCCTCAGCTATGTGAAAAAACAATCCAATGTCCCATACTAAGGCAACCTCTTAATGATATTCGATGATTGATAAAAATGTTGACTATATAGATCACTATTTAATGATGAAAAATGTCAGGAGTTGTCTATAAAACAATTCACATCTAAATCTATGTTTAAACCTGACGGGGAGTAGCTATGGAGGAGAAAGATCCACTTGGTTTCCATTTTGGACAGTTCCCTTACTTTGAGACTGCCCCTCCAATGGGAAACAAAGGGATCTATGCCCACAAACATGGTCCCTGTGGGATCTCGCGCGTGGACTCTGTCGTAATGTCTGGACACACTATGATTTTTGTACCCTCTGTTTAACTGACAATTGTGCGGTCGTGCGACGTTGTACCCAAACAAAATTGACGTCCTTTTTTTCCTACAAATAGAGCTTTCCTTTTGTGGTATTTGATCACTTCTGCATTTTTAGTTTTTTGCGCCATAAACAAACAAATAGTGACAATTTTGAAAAAAAAATTGCAATAAGCGTTAATTTATTGGTTTGTGCAAAAGTTATTGCGTCTACAAACTATGAGAATTGATTTATGGCATTTTTATTATTATTTTTCTTTTACTGGTAATGGCAGCGATCTGCGATTTTTTATTGGGACTGTGATATTGCAGCGGACAGATCGTACACTTTTGGGACCAATGACATGTATACAGAGATCAGAGCTAAAAATAGCCACTGATTACTGTATAAATGTCACTGGCAGGGTAGGGGTTAACACTAGGGGAGCAATCAAGGGGTTAAATGTGTTCCCTCAGCATGTTCTAACTGTGTAGGGGCTGAGCTGGCAGGGGCATGACAGATCTCACTGTTCCCGATTACAGAGAACAGTAGATCTCTGTCATGTCCCCTGACAGAACGGGAAACCACCGTGTTTACATTGGCGGTTCTGCATTCTGCCTCTGTATTAGGCGATTGTGGGTCGCTGGTGAACATCGAGTCCATCTGACCCGCGAGCACACTCACGCAGTGTGCAGCGGGCACGAGAGCGCACTGCCGACGGCGCGTGCGCAACTGCGTGAAATGCCATAAATAGACATCGATTCACACAGGGCTGCCAACCTGCCGCCGTATATGTACAGGAGGCGGTCAGGAAGTGGTTAATGATGCTTAAAGTGAAACAATAAAAATTAAAAAATCCTTTAAATGTAGTGTTTGGGGGAGAACTCTTAGTCAGCTTGTAAAGTGGGGCATCTGTACTGTGTATAGAACATGCTGCAGCAAAACTGACATTTCTAAAGAAAATAAATGAATGAATGAATATCATTGCCGGCAATAGAAACATGTACAAAAAACCAGCGTGGCCCCCCGATCCATACCAGGCCCTTATCTGAGCATGCAGCCAAGCTGGTCAGGAAAGGAGGGGAACTAGCAAGCACATGGGAGGGTGGTGCTTTGGGGTGGAGGAGATCTGCCCGTCCACCCCAAAGCATCTTGACCCATGTTGATGGGGACAAGGGCCTCTTCCCCACAACCCTAGGCTGTGGTTGTGGGGATGTGCAGGCAGGGGGGTCATCAGAATCTTAAAGCTCCCTTCCAAAGGGGGCCCCCAGATCCTGCCTCCCCCATATATGAATGAGTAAGGGGTACATAGTACCCCTACCCATTCACCAAAAAAAAAGTACCAGGCTACATGCCCTCTACATCCACAGAGCACCTTGTCCTCATGTTGATGGGGACAAGGGCCTCTTCCCGACAAACCTAGGCAGTGGTTGTAGGGGTCTGTGGGCAGGGGGCAGTTTTTGACAATTCCTTTATTAAAAATGAAAAAAACTGTAAAAAAAACAATCATGCCGCCGCCACCATGCCACACCTGAAAAAAAAAAATGCACCGGTTGGTGGCATCACAAGGGGTAGTCACCAGGTGGCTTCATCCCTTACCTAAATAAGAACTTTCAAATGGCAAGCCAGGCTTTCAAGGGTTTGCCTTAGTTGACGGCAGATTGTTTTTTTTTTGGGTCTGCAGTGGTGGCGGCGGCGTGATTAATGATGGATCTATATTGGGGGACATTGTTTATTTTTTTTTTAATAAAGGATTTGTCAAAAACTGTCTCTGTGTTTTTATTACTTTTTGACACTTTTTGGTGAATGGGTATGGGTAGAATGTACCCCATAGTAATTTACATGGGGGGGGGGGCCGGGATCTGGGGCCTTCTAGTTAAAAGGGGGCTTCCAGATTCCGATAAACCCCCCACCCGCAGACCCCCACATCCACCACTTAGGGTTGTCGGGCAGAGGCCCTTGTTTCCATCAACATGGAATGAATGAATGGAGCCCAAGGTCATTAAATAATTGAGATAGATAAAAAAAATAGTTATTTCCTACTGTGCCCCTTTTCCATGCGATGTCTTCTGGTTTAACATTCAAAAGTCCATCAAGTTCCAGATTGTCTCTAAAGGTGGCCAGGGGTTTAATGTAAATGTGCTTTCCCTTAATACTTTTATTATATTTCCAGTTTCCAAAAATCAGCGTGGAGGGAACTTCCGCTCTCTCGTTAATATAGATTTCTTCTCCAGTTGGTTCCACATAATGAACTTTCTTGATATATCTGTGCAACTTTCCATAATTAAACAAAAAAGACAAAAGTTACCACAGTGGTTGGAGTCTCAAAGTTAACATGTCCTCAAAACTAAAGGGAGCTAAAAAAATGATAGCAATCAGTTCAGTTAAAGTGACACTTAATTCACAATCTTTACATGATGAAATAAAATCAATGTGCTTTAATATAACTATGTGCTCAAATGTTTTCCTCCCCTTGGAAAATTGGTAATATACAAGATAGCCCATTTTTAAAGAAAACATGAGTGAGCTGGCAAACACATTTCTTTTATTTCTTACGGCATTCATATTTGGTAACTGCAGGTGATCACAGAATGGCACAATCATAAAACAAAACATGGCAACAAGTAAACCAATAACATGCCGCCCCTATACAAAAGTCGGCATCCCCTTAGTTCTTAACCACTTCAGCCCCGGAAGGATTTCACACTTTAGGACCAGAGCCCTTTTTGCGATTCAGCACTGCATCGCTTTAACTGACAATTGCGCGGTCGTGCGACGTTGTACCCAAACAAAAATTTTTTTTTCCCACAAATAGAGCTTTCTTTTGGTGGTATTTGATCATTGCTGCGTCATTTCTGATCGCCGCTATAAACAAAAGAAGAGCGGCAATTTTGCAAAAAAACCCAAATTTCTTACTTTTTGCTAAAGTACAAATCCAAAAAAGAAATACAAAAAAAAACATTTTTTTTTCATTGGTTTTGGCCGATTTATATTCTTCCTCATATTTTTGATAAAAAAAATCACAATCGGCGTTTATTGATTGGTTTGCGCAAAAGTGGTCGCATTTACAGATGATGAGAATTCATTTTTGGGGTTTTTATGCGATTACTGCGATATTGGGGCAGACATGTCGGACCATTTTGACACTTTTTTGGGACCATTGACATTTATACAGCGCTCAGTGCTATAAAAATGCACTGATTACTGTGTAAATGCCATTGGCAGTGAAGGGGTTAACCTGCAGGGAGCGCTCTAAGGGTTAACTGTGTTCCCTGGGCGTGTTCTAACTGTGTTTGGGCTGCCCTAGCAGGGGAAGGGAAGTGATCACAGCTTCCATGTAGAGGAAGGCTGTGATCACAGCCCTTCCCCCTCTCACAGAACGGAGGTCCGTATTTGGTTACACAGACCTCCGTTCTTTCAGTGCGGGGGGGGCATTGCGGGTAGCCGGCGGCGATCGAGTCCACCGCACCCGCTCCCTGGCCCTCCCCGAACACAGTGACAGTGCAGGCGCGCCTCCGGCGGCGCATGCACGCTCACAGTGCGCGATCTCGCAGCCGCTGTCGTATGACGGCGGTTTGCGATATCGAGCCACTTTGTCGCCGTCAACCTGCGGTTGGCGGTCGGCAAGCGGTTAACACTATGTATGGCCCCCATTAGCATCAATGACTACGTGCAGTCTTCTGTAATAGTTGTCTATGAGGCCCTGAATTCTTGCAGGTGGTAGAGCTGCCCATTCCTCTTGGCACAATGCCTCCAGGTCATGCAAAGTCTTTGGCTGTCTTGCATGAACCGCAGTTTTGGGATCTCCCCAGAGCGGCTCAATGCTATTATGGTCAGGAGACTGTAATGGCCACTCCAGAACCTCTTTTGAAGCACACTGCACACTGCATTCGTCTTTTCTCCCCAGTTTCTCTAAGGGTAACTGTGATCTACCGGCCCCCTGGGTAAAGACTGCTAATAATTACCGCTATTCATCCCTGATGTCTGTAAGTGCAATACTGGAGGGGGGAGAGTGATGTGCAAAAAAGTGTTTAATTTTAAACAATATCACACAATGTCTGGCACCACTTTTCTCTTCCCTCTATGTGTTTGATGGTCGGGAGGCAAGCTGATTGATCATCCCATGTTGTCTTGGGTTAAGAGACAATTCACGCTCTTGCCAAACACAAGAGTGTAAGGCAACTCCAGCTGGTGAGTTGACATTTATGTGGGGAGAGGTGGATGTCCTGTCGTACTCACGAGGTGTGGTGCCATTTAACTCCTGCAGTGACAGAGAAGATTAATGAATTTAATCGACACTTAAATGGACTATTTTTAATTTCTGTGATTCTTCATCAAGCCACCCTACTCTTTCACTGGGTGGACAGTATATCTTATGAACTACTACTAAGGGCTGCTAATTACTGAGTTTTGTAATATCTGGTTTGCTACAATGTATCATTTATAGCAGCTGCTATACAGAGACTATTTATTTACACAGCGCAGTGTGAAGGCTCTTTTTAGGTATTTTTGGGTTTTGGTTTTGATCCTGTTTTGTTTCATTGCTAAACTACTTGCTAACGTCAAACTAACCACCTGCCCACTGCATCCTGTTCCCTCGCAAATACTACGTTCACCCTATGACTCGATTCATCACTCTCTAACCCACATCTTCAATCTGTCCCTCTCTTCTGGCATCTTCCCCAACCCTCTAAAACAGTGTTCCCCAACTCAGTCCTCAAGGCCCACCAACAGGTCATGTTTTCAGGATTTCCCTCAGATGAATCAGCTGTGGTAATTACTAAGGCAGTGAAACTGATCAAATCACCTGTGCAAAATAATGGAAATCCTGAAAACATGATCTGTTGGTGGGCCTTGAGGACTGGGTTGGGGAACACGGCTCTAACACATGCACTAGTTAGCCACATACTTAAAAAGCCTTCACTGGACCCAATCAATCTTTACAAACTACGTCCCATCTCCTTGCTCCCCTTTTTATCCAAACTCCATAAACATCTGGTCTACAACCGCCTGAGCAACTAACTTGCCTAGAATAGCCTTCTTGATCCCCTTGAGTCTGGATTTCGTCCTCAACACTCCACAGAAACTGCTCTTCTAAAACTAACAAACGATTTACTAACAGCCAAAACCAATGAACGCTATTCTGTACTCATACTCTTGGACCTTTCTGCTGCCTTTGATACATTTGACCACCCCCTCCTCCTCCAAAACCTCCATGCCATTGGTTTCCGTGACTGTAATCTTCGATTGTTCTCTTCCTACTTATCCAAACGCACCTTTAGCGTTACTTACAACACTACTTCCTCCTCTCCTCTTCCTTTCTCTGTTGGGGTCCCCCAAGGTTCTGTTCTTGAGCCGAATCTATCTCTCTACCCCTCAGCTCACTCCCTCAGTCTCCTCACGTATCACTAATTTACTAACAGATATATCAGTCTGGATGTCACACCACTTCCTCAAACTCAATCTATCCAAAACCGAACTTATCATTTTTCCTCCACCACGTGCCCCTTTCCCTGATTTCTCTGCCATAATCAATGTCACAACTATCAGCCATCATCACATTCAGAGTTCCTAGGCATAGTCCTGGACTCTGAACTCTCCTTTAAGCCCCATGTCCAATCATTGTCAAATTCCTGCCACCTCAATTTTCACAACAGCTCAAAAATACACCCCTTTCTAACCAATGACTAAACAAAACCACTCCGTGGTCATCTCTCGTCTCGACTACTGCAACTCCTTTATCATTGGCTTACCTCTACATAGACTATCCCCCCTTCAATCCATCATGAATGCTCATGCCAGACTCATCCACCTTACCAATCACTCTGAGTCTGCTACTCCTCTCTGTCAATCCATCCACTGGCTCCCGCTCACACAACAAATTAAATTCAAAATACTTGCAACAACTTACAAAGCCATCCACAATTTAGCTCTCAGCTACATCACCAGCCTAGTCTCTAAATACCAACCTAATCGTTCTCTTCGTTCCTCTCAAGACCTCCTGATCTCTAGCCCCCTCATCACCTCCTCCTTTGCTCACCTCCAGGACTTTTCCAGAGCCTCTCCAATCCTATGGAATTCCTTACCCCAACCTGTCCGAGTATCTCCAACTCTACTAGCTTTTAGACGATCACTGAAAACCCTCCTCTTCACAGAAGCTTATTGTACCCACATACCCTAATAACATATACATTTTCATTTTCTTCATCAGTTCATCCCCCACAGTTATTACCTTTTTGTTTCACGTGACCCTCCCTTCTAGATTGTAAGCTCTAGCAAGCAGGGCCCTGCGATTCCTCCTGTACTGAATTGTATTGTATTGTAACTGTACTGTCTGCCCTCATATTGTAAAGCACTGCGGAAACTGTTGGCGCTATATAAATCCTGTATAATAATAATAATAATTGGAATCTAGTAAAGGACCGATGTGGAGCATGGGAAAGGGTTAGACTGGTTGTTAAAAGGTGATCTTCACAGTGTTGCCGGGCACGTTGGTAAACCATAAGTCAACTTTTGTCCAACGAGTATTCGGGCAATGTTTTAAAGTTTTGCCAACCATACCATGTTGATGTGAATTTAGTAATCTTTTTGTGTGCAATGCTGATGAGTTCTTGAATTTTTTCTATGTTATTAATCCTACGGCACCACTCCTGTCTCGTCGGGGTGGTAGGAGAGCGCCAATGACAGGAATACATTGCCTTGCTTCATTTATCATGGTCATTGCTAGCGATTTGAGGTAGCGTCCCTTGGAGATGGGGGTGGGATGAAGCAGGTAGATTGATTGGGAGAATTCTATGTTTTCTGAAGTGACCAAGGTGATGGTATCATGTACTAGCTTCCAGAAAGTTTGGATGGTTGGACATGACCACCAAAATATGGAGCATTGATCCGTCATCAGCAATACATTGCCAACATCTATTAGGGATTAGGTTTGAAAATTTGTGTAGTAGTTCGGGGGTTCTGTACCATCTCTACATGCTTTTAAACTCATATTCCTGCATGGCCACATTTAGGGTACCTTTGTGGATACAGGAGCATATCGATTCCCATTCAGGTTCGGTGATGCTTATATTTAGGTCTTGTTCCCATGCTAGAAAGACACGACTGGAGAACACTGATTGATCTTTAAAGAGAGAAGAGTACAAAACAGAGATGAGATGTATTTGGGGGGATTTTTTGGAACAGAGTTCTTCTAGAGTGGATGGTTCTCTTGTCCAATGTTGAGCTGTATCTGGTCTAGACAGGAAGTGTCTTATTATGTAAGACCACCGTGGGATACGGTATGGGGACGGTATATGTAGGATTTTTATGTAGGGTTCCCTCTTAAAATCCATTATAGGACTGAGGGGTCTGGTAAGGAATATGGGGGGGGGGGTTATCCTGTTTTTTTTGTTGGGTCCCCTTTAAGATTTAAACCAGACCTTAAGGTCCTAGTATAAATTATGGGGGAACCCCAACCACTTTTTTAACTATCCCCATTCATTCATTTACATGGCTAGGGATACCCGACCAGTAAATAAATGGGGCTGGGGGTCATCACTGTTTGTTAAGGACACCCACTACTTCCTTAGCAGCCAATATTGTTGCTCTTTTTTTGTCCATAGCAAAAAAAATAAAAAATGTAGAGGTGATCATATACCACCAAAAGAAAGCTCTGTTTGTGAAACACAAACAGATTTTACAGCCACCTGAATCACCTCCATCAGGAATCTGACAGTTGGCTTGACTGGTATAAACACATTCTTGGCTGCTATAGCAGCTGGGACTGTGTATAAAGTGACTCATCAGCCCACCATTAGTGACTCGTCTGCTCAACACCCCTTGTTCCACCAACCCAGCGGTGATGTTAATTTTGCCTCATAGAAGTAGCTTGGCTCACCCTGCTCCACCCACCAAGCATTGGCTCAGCAACTCAGCCCCTTCTGTTCTTCTACTCTAACAATATCTCAACAACTCAGCACCCCTTCTGCACTGTCCCATCATAGCCTCATCATGTTGCTCCTTCTGCAAACCACTCTCGCATTGGCCCCAATCCCACCTCCCATAAGTAATTCAGCAGCTCAGCTCACCCTGCTCTATGTAATTTCTCAGCAGCTCAGCTCATTTTTTCTACCATCCAAGCAGTGGTGGCCCGTGTATTGATGGTGCACCGGCGCCCCCCCCCAAAACCTCCGCCGCCCTCCCAATCCATGCACCCGACCCCTTTCAGGACATCGGGTGCATGAACTCCTATGGTGGGGATAGGCGGGGTGTGTGTTTTTAAGCACCTGATTAGAGCCCGAGGCTTTAATAGGCTTCAAAATAAGGTTGAATCAGGGCGCAGAGCACTGCGTCCAGAGCCCACCCAGGTGTGTTGCAACAGCAAATGAATATTCGCTGTTGCAACACTGATCATCCTCCCGGCCAATTGGGAGGTGGGTCTGATACCCTTCACCCAATTAGCTGATAGGACAGGTGATCCTATTGGATGCCTATAGTAGGAGGGGAGGAGATGCACGGCAGAAGCCGCCATGATATCAGAAGAGAAGAGGAAGCTGCAGCCTGATCCTAATGTGCCCACCGATCCCCCACCGCTGTGTGCCCGCCTATCCGCCCACCAATCCCCACCAGATGTTCCCACCGACCCCCGCCTGATGTACCCGCCGATCCGCCCACCGATCCCCGTCTGCTGTGCCCGCCGATCCCCGCCTGATCTGCCCGCCGATCCCCACCTGATGTGCCCGCCGATTCCCGCCTGATGTGCCCATCGATCCATCCACCGATCCACACCTTATGTGCCAGCCAATCCATGCCTGATGTGCCCGCCGATCCCCACCTGATGTACCTGCCGATCCCAGCCTGATGTGCCCATCGATCCATCCACCGATCCCCACCTTATGTGCCCGCCGATCCACGCCCAATGTGTCCCCCGATCTGCCTGCTGATCCTGCATCTCAATTATTAACTCAGCCCCCCTCCCCTTTCCCCTGCTCTCCACTCCCGACAATAACTGCAGACTGATGTAAACTGTATAGCTAAGTAAAGCTGGTCATATATATTATATAATTGTCCCATTCAATTTCCTTTATATTTACCTTCACCTGTGTAGTGCAAGGGCCTGCCTGACTGCATACCCATTGAGAGTGTTTAGGTTTGACCAGCGGCATAACTAGAACCTTCAGGGCCCCAGTGCAAGAAATTTTGAAGGCCCCCCCTGACCCCTGGCCAGGGCCCTTCTCTCCCACTGATCCTGGGGCCCTTTACTCCCATCGCAGGTCCCTTTATTACGGTCCCCCTGTATAAATGAACAGTTATGTACCGCGCATCCCATTCATTCAGAAACGGAAGTATAGTAAAAACAGTGTACTATGCTTCAGTTATGAATGAACCAATTGTTACCAATCACTGACTGTGTCCATTCAGAAAAGGAAGGAGTCGGTAAATGACAAATTTACTGATCTGTTCCCATCTCTCCATCATGACACATCTTCTACAGCAGCTGGCCGGAGAGAGGAAGGTGGAAGACAGCAGCTCTGTGGGGGGGGGGGCAGGGTAGCACACAGGGAGCCTGGGAACAGCAGAAGAAAAGCAACCTGAATAGGAGGGGTGGCGGGGGCAGCATATAGAGGAACAAATCTCCTGCATTAGGAGGAAAATGGAGGAGATTGGTTCCTCTAAATGCCGCCCCCGCCATCCCTCCTATCCAGGTGTACAAGGGAGGGACACGGGCCCCCTGGAGCATGGGGCTCGGTTGCAATTGCAACCCCTGCAACCCCTGTAGTTACACCCCTGGGTTTAACCCCATATTTTAAATTTAAAGGAAAATTGAACAAGAAAATTGTATAATGCATGACCAGCCTAACTGGAAAAAAAAACAAAACAATAACAATACTAGTAATGATAATAATAATAATAATGATAATAATAATAGTAACACAACTTACTATAGGTTTTAGTCCATACTTTCCAGATTTATCTTTTACCAAGTCCATAATTTCCAGGGCATTAGCAAGAACATTAACTGCTCTGTATGCATAGACTATCTTTGTGTCCTGTATTTCATAAATATGTGGCTTGAATCGGTACAAATCAGTGTAGTTCACTCCGATAAAGTTAAAAAGTTTTTGAAATACTTCATTTTTCGTTGGGTTTGGAGAAAGAATATGAAACATCTGAAGCCACACATCTTCCCTTATCGGGTCGGTTGGAGAGTTAGACAAGATATGATCATTGACAACCTCCTCCATGGGGCCGAGTGTATTTTGGGGCTGTAGGAATATTAAACTGCAGTTGACTATTTCATAACAAGACTCTTCTAGGTGCTTTAAATAATTCCATGGTTCATGGAAGATGAAGGTCAAGCTGACTATCCGTTCATTGTGCAGTTCGGAGAAAAAGTCAAGAAAGTAATCTAAGAAGGAGCCACATACGATTACAATTTTAGCCGTTGACTTCTGCATAACTATCATTTCCCGCTTATTCACCATTTTATATGTATCACTAAATTTAATGACGTACTCGATGCAGATCCCATGCTCAGCCATCATCTTTCTCAGTTCCTGTAGCTCTGCATCACCACTTCCATCTCTTGGTGTCACCACCCCAACCCAGGTCCATCCAAAATGTAGCAAACATTTTACAATAGCCGTATAACAGATGCGATCATCTGAGGTCATCCGGTATAAAGTTGGAAACATTGTTCTGTCACTCAGGAGAGGGTCGGTGACTTTGTAATTAAGCTGTTCAAAGGAGCGTAAGAAAGTAAATTAATGAGATGCTGTTTATCATATAATGAAATAATATCAATGTACTAGACATGTGCAATTTGTTTCCTTACGAAAAGGCTTTTTAATGAATTTTGACAAACTCGTTAATTCGGAAATAGCCGAATTAACGAAAATCTGTTAAACGAATTTGTCCGAATAATCGTAAATTTGAATATTCGAAAATTCATAAAATTGTACATTCGTGAATTTGTAAATTTGTACATTCGTAAATTCGCAAAATCGTACATTCATATATTCGTAAAATTGTACATTCGTAAATTTGTACATTTGTAAATTTGTACATTTGTAAATTTGTACATTCGTAAAATCGTAAAATCGTACATTCGTATATTCGTAAAATTGTACATTTCTAAATTTGTACATTTCTAAATTTGTACATTTGTCAATTTGTACATTCGTAAATTTGTAAAATCATACATTCGTAGTTTCGTATAATCGTACATTTGTAAATTTGTACATTTGTAAATTTGTACATTCGTAAATTCGTAAAATCCTACATTCGTAGTTTTGTAAAATCGTACATTCGTAAATTTGTACATTCGTAAATTCGTAAAATCGTACATTCGTAGTTTCGTAAAAATCGTACATTCGTAGTTGTGTAAAAATAGTACATTCGTAAATTTGTACACTTGTAAATTTGTACATTCGTAAATTCTTAAAATCCTACATTCGTAGTTTCGTAAAATCGTACATTCGTAAATTTGTACATTTGTAAATTTGTACATACGTAAATTCGTAAAATCCTACATTCGTAGTTTCGTAAAATCGTACATTCGTAAATTTGTACATTTGTAAATTTGTACATACGTAAATTCGTAAAATCCTACATTCGTAGTTTCGTAAAATCGTACATTCGTAAATTTGTACATTTGTAAATTTGTACATATGTAAATTCATAAAATCCTACATTCGTAGTTTCGTAAAATCGTACATTTGTAAATTTGTACATTCGTAAATTCGTAAAATCGTACATTTGTAGTTTCGTAAAAATCGTACATTCGTAGTTTTGTAAAAATCGTACATTCGTAAATTTGTAGATTTGTAAATTTGTAAATTCGTAAAATCGTAAATTCGAAAAACCCGAAAATGTGAAAATCTGAAATATTAACTACCATGTTTCCCCGAAAATAAGATCTACCCTGAAAATAAGACCTGCCCCGCTTTTTGGAAAGGGCCGCAATACAAGCCCTACCCCGAAAATAAGCCCTAGTGTAAAGAGGGTCGGCAATTGACGGCGACAGTGTGGCTCAATAACGCAAAACGCCGTCATACGACGGTGGCCGCGAGATCGAGCCCAGTGAGCGCACGTGCGCCGCCGGAGGCGCGCCCACGCGCTCACTGTGTCCGGGGAGGGCCAGGGAGCGGGTGCGGTGGAGTCAATCTCCACCGGCCACCCGCGATGCCCCCCCCCGGAGTGAAAGAACGGAGGTCCATGTAAGTAAACACAAACCTCCGTTCTGTGAGAGGGGGAAGGGCTGTGATCACAGCCTTCCTCTACATGGAAGGTGTGATCACTTCCCTTCCCCAGCTAGGGCAGCCCCCATACAGTTAGAACACGCCCAGGGAACACAGTTAACCCTTAGAGCGCCCCCTGCAGGTTAACCCCTTCACTGCCAATGGCATTTACACAGTAATCAGTGCATTTTTATAGCACTGATCGCTGTATAAATGCCAATGGTCCCAAAAAAGTGTCAAAATGTTCCGACATGTCCGCTGAAATATCGCAGTACCGCTAAAAATCGCAGATCGCCGCCATTACTAGTAAAAAATAAAAAAAATAAAAACCCCAGAAATGAATTCTCATCATCTGTAAACGCAACCACTTTTGCGCAAACCAATCAATAAACGCCAATTACGTTTTTTTATCACAAATATGAGGAAGAATATAAATCGGCCAAAACCGATGAAAAAAAATTTTTTTTTATATTTTTTTTGGATTTGTATTTTAGCAAAAAGTAAGAAATTTGGGTTTTTTTGCAAAATTGTCGCTTTTCTTTTGTTTATAGCGGCGATCAGAAATGACGCAGAGGTGATCAAATACCACCAAAAGAAAGCTCTATTTGTGGGGAAAAAAGGACGCAAATTTCGTTTAGGTACAACGTCGCACGACCGCGCAATTGTCAGTTAAAGCGATGCAGCGCCGAATCGCAAAAAGTGCTCCGGTCCTAAAGCTGGAAATCCTTCCGGGGCTGAAGTGGTTAATTATATTACAGAAACACACACCTTTGACATTATATGCTACTGTAATAGAGAAGAGTCTAGCATTTTACAACCACTTTTACTATTATTCACACTGGGGATTCCTGACAGGCAGGAAGAGAAGACAGCACATTAAATGGCAAGCCCTACCCCAAAAAAAGCCCTAGTGTGGTTTTGGCTGACAAAATGAATATAAGACCTGGGCTTATTTTCGGGGAAACACGGTAACTAATAATAACTTAACTATTACTAACTATTAAATTATATGCATTGAAGTTTCCTTTCAAATTTTGCTGTTGGTGAACATAAAGAATACAAATTTTTCCGAAGTTATGAATTATCCGAAATAACGAATGTTGTATCTAAATGAATGGAATGCAACAAATTAATAATAAATAACAATAATAATATTAAAAATAAAAACGTTTTATTATTATTATTTGTTATTAATTTGTTCTGTTCCATTTGTTTAGATATGGCATTCGTTATTTTGGATAATTCGTAACTTTGGATAAATTTGCATTCTTTATGTTCACCAACAGCCAAATTTTAATGGGAACTTCAATACCTATGTTTTAACAGTTAGCTATTATTAGTTAGTTAGTTATTATTTCAAATTTTCTGATTTTAGTGCTTTTGAATTTTTGGATTTTCTTTCTTATTTTCGGATTTTTCGAAATTAAGAATTTACGAATGTACGAATTTTATGAATCTTCAAATTTACTAATTTACGAGTTAATGAATCTATGAATTTACGAATCTTTGAATAGCGATCATAATGAATGACCCCAAAAAATGAAAAAAAAAAACTGTACTGTGGCAGGGCGGCACTATTATGTCAATCGCCGTACATGTATGGTGCTCCATGTAATAGATGTAGTGGGCACACATGCACCCATAGCCATGGAGCTGGTGCGAGGGGCCGGCAGCTGCGATGTCCGTCGGCTGCCAGCGAACGCTCTACAGAGAGGCAGAATGGGGATCTGCCAGTGTAAACAAAGCAAATCCCGGTTCTTTCAGGGGAGTTCAGAGGGATTGTCTGTTCCTAGTGATCAGGAGCAGGGATCTCTCTGTTCTCCCTGTTAATATACTTCCCCCACAGTTAGAAAGCACTTCCCTGGGACACACTTAACCCTTTGATCACCAGGTGGGAAATCTGGGTTAGATCCTAACAGTGTCATAGGCCCAGGCGAGGTAGTCAGATCTGAGTTTCCTATGACTTATTGTAGATTTCTGAAAGTAGCCCCCACTAGTGGATGGTGTTTCAATTGGCTAGGGCATGAGTCCCATGGTATCCACGGTGCGTGAGTCACTGGGATTGGGCCTACATTATTTTCCAGAGTTACCCAATACTTATTATCTTTGTGACAAGACCAATCGATGATTCGGGGAAGGTGTGAAGCTAAATAATAATTAAGTTTGGAAAGCCCATTCCCCTACATTGTTTGGTTTGAGTGAGTAATTGGAGGCTGATGCGTGATTTTTTGGTTGCCCATAGAAATCTCCTGAGCATGCAATGTAAGGCTCGAAAAAAGCTCTTTAGGTATGAGGATTGGGATAGTCTGGAAAAGGTACATAATTCTGGGCACAACTGCCATCTTAATGAGGGCCGCCCTGCCAAACCATGAAACATATTTTAAGGTCCATTCTCTAAGTCCTTATGTAAGGATTTTAGTAGAGGTTGAAAGTTTTGCATATAAAGTGAGTCTAGTTTTGGTGTTAACCATGTCCCTAAATATTTGAGTGCCTTTTCTTCCTATTTAAAGGGGCAATTATTCTGTGTTGTAGCTCTTGTGCTTTCTTTCAGGGATAGAGTCAAAGCTTAGGATTTTTATAATTTAGTTTGCGTGTGCGCAATTTTAAAGCGTGACATGTTAGGTATCTATTTACTCTGTGTAGCATCATCTTTCATATTTTATTTTCATAATTTTTACAAAAAAATGTTAGGGTATATATCCACCTCCCAACCGGCCACTGTATATATACGGCCGGGTGGGAGCTTCCCCGTTCTGACAGGAGGTGTATACACGTCCTGCAGAATGGGAGAATGGGAGCTCGCCGCGTGGCGCGCTGCAGCTGGATCCTGAGATCATTATGATCACAGGATCCAGCTGAGCAGAGATCGGGATACGGGCGCAGTGACTGGCCCTCCCGATCATGTGACGGCTGTGTCCAATCACAGCCGTCACATTGTAAACAGAGACGAACGTCTCTGTGACAGTTCTCCCCCCGCCGAGCTCAGTGAGAGCTCAGTGCGGGGGGGGGGGGGAGCTGCAGCAATGTGACAGCTCTCTGCATGATGAGGATTTCATGCAAAGAGCTGTCACAGATCGCCCCCCGCACAGTGCACCAAGCACACTGATACCCCTGCCACCATACACATAAGTGTCCCCATAAAACAGTCCCCAAAACATCTGTCTGTCCCCAATCACATCTGTCTGCCCCTGTCACATCTGTCACCATACACAAAACATCTGTCTGTCCCCGTCACATCTGTCACCATACACAAAACATCTGTCTGTCCCCATCACATCTGTCACCATACACAAAACATTTGTCTGTCCCCGTCACATCTGTCACCATACACAAAACATTTGTCTGTCCCCGTCACATCTGTCACCATACACAAAACATCTGTCTGTCCCCATCACATCTGTCACCATACACAAAACATCTGTCTGTCCCCGTCACATCTGTCTGTCCCCGTCACATCTGTCTGTCCGCCAAAATCAAATAAACTCTGATTTGGGTTATTTTTACCAAAGAAATGTAGCAGTATCATTTTTGGTCAAAACTTATGAAGAGAAATGACTTATTTGCAAAATTGTATAACAAAAACAAAGAAAAATGCATTGTTTTTGAAAATTTCCAGTCTTTTTTTAATTTATAGCGCAAAAAATAAAAAACCCGGGGTGATTAAATACCACCAAAAGAAAGCTCTATTTGTGTGAAAAAAATTATAAAAATTTCATATGGGTGCAGTGTCGCATGACCGCGCAATTGTCATTCAAACTGCAACAGCGCTGAAAATTGGTCCGGGAGGGAAGGGGGTTTAAGTGCCCAGTATTGAAGTGGTTATTGCTTTTTTTAAAAAAAATCATTAAAGTGTCATTTTTCCCCAAAAAAATTGCATTTGAAAACCGCTGTGCAAATACAGTGTGTCATAAAATGTTGCAATGATTGCCATTTAACCCGTTCAGATCCATGCTATAGCCAAAGTACGGCTACAGCGCGGATCTGAATTGCCGGGTGGACGTCCATGGGCGTGCCCTCGGGTCAGGCGGACTCGATGTCCGCTCGAGACCCACGATCCCCTGTCAGAGCTGCAGAAGGGGGAACCGCCGATGTAAACACAGCGGTTCTCCTTTCTGTTGAAGGGGACATGACAGATCTACTGATCCCTGTCACTGGGATCAGTTAGATCTGTTATGTCGTGGCCAGCCCCGCCCCCCCACAGTTAGAACACGCCTAGGGAACACAGTTAACCCCTAGCTCTCCCCCCCAGGTTAACCCCTTCACTGCCAATGACATTTATAAAGTAATCAGTGGACATTTAAATTTCTGATCGCTGAATAAATGTCATTGGTCCCAAAAAAGTGTCAAAAATGGTCCGACATGTCCGCTGCAATATCACAGTCCCGATAAAAATCGCAGATCGCCGCCATTACTAGCAAAAAAAATAATAAATAATAAAAACGCCATAAATCAATTCCCATAGTTTGTAGACGCGATAACTTTTGCGCAAACCAATCAATATACAACTATTGCGATTTAATAGAAATGCGAAATATGTAGAAGAATATATATCGGCCAAAACTGTTGAATATTTATTTTTTTTTTTTTGGATATTTATTATAGCAAAAAGGAAAAAATATTGTTTTTTTTTTCAAAATCATCGCACTTTGTTTGTTTATAGCGGCGATCAGAAATGACGCAGAGGCGATCAAATACCACCAAAAGAAAGCTCTATTTGTGGGGAAAAAAATATATACATTTAGTTTGGGTACAACGTCGCATGGCCGCGCAATTCTCATTCAAAATGTGACATCGCTGAAAGCCAAAAATTGGTCTGGCCAGGAGGGGGGTTTAAGTGCCCAGTAAGGAAGTGATTAATTCTCTAGGGTCTCTGCTAAAAAATATAATGTTTGAGGGTTATAAGTAGTGTTGAGCGAACCCGGACTGTAACGTTCGGGTCCGTACCGAACTTTTGGGTGTCCGTGGCACGGACCCGGACCCGGACATTTCAAAAATCGTTCGGGTGTCAGGCCCAAGCGAGTTGTGATGAATATTGGGAGTTTGTAATATAAAAAATCGTCTCTGGGATCTCTTAATTAGTGAAGGAATGACCCGTGAATTTGGGGGGAGGACCGGTCTGGTTAAAAACCGAAAGTCGCTACAGTGTAAAACTTACTCTTAACGCGCCGGTACGCTGCAACATGGGTTTGATTTACATATATAAAAAAAGGGGTGTTTATCTCGAAAGAAAACCACCATAAACTAGCGGAGACGCAGTAAAGACTAGCGGCGATATTTGTTTGTTTCACGCTACTAAAACTTTTTTTTTTGTTATAAAAAAGG
>BLSH010029916.1:370105-383082 GCA_018402905.1 Glandirana rugosa
CCAGATGCTTGCAGAACAGTGATATGGGTTCTCCCGGCTTATTTATACTTTTTTGACACAGTTTGAAGATGTTTTCAGAACAGTGATATGGCTTCTACCGTTAATTAATACTCTTCAGACACAGTTTGAAGATGGTCCACATCCACCTCCATTTTTGATTTTTTTATGAAATTATTTTTTTAAAAATGCTTTTAGTTACCGTATTTTTCGCACCATAAGACGCACTTTTTTCCCCCCAAAAAGTGGGGGAAAGTCTCCCTGCGTCTTATGGTGCGAATACCTGAAAAAAACCCGCCCCCCTCGTCGCCGCCGGGAGCCCGCAGTGTAATGCAGCATAGAGCGCTCTGCTCTGATCTCCCTCAGTGAGAAGACTGAGCAGCCGCAGTACTTCATTTGGCCACTGGGGCTTCATTCGGCCCCAGTGGCCAAATGAAGTACTGCGGCGGCTGGAGCTGCTCTGTCTTATTCATGAACGGGATCTGGCTGCAGAGTGGAGCTCCACTAGGCGCAGGGTGATGACATCATCACAGCGCGGTGGTGGCGGGAGATATGAATCTCCCTCTCAGCTCTGTCAGGATGGACACAGGTATGGCTGTATTTCATGGATCTGGTATATGGCTGTATTTAATGGATCTGGTATATGGCTGTATTTAATGGATCTGGTATATGGCTGTATTTAATGGATCTGGTATATGGCTGTATTTCATGTATCTGGTATATGGCTGTATTTAATGGATCTGGTATATGGCTGTATTTAATGGATCTGGTATATGCTGTATTTAATGGATCTGGTATATGGCTGTATTTAATGGATCTGGTATATGGCTGTATTTAATGGATCTGGTATATGCTGTATTTAATGGATCTGGTATATAGCTGTATTTAATGGATCTGGTATATGGCTGTATTTAATGGATCTGGTATATGGCTGTATTTAATGGATCTGGTATATGCTGTATTTAATGGATCTGGTATATGGCTGTATTTCATGTATCTGGTATATGGCTGTATTTAATGGATCTGGTATATGGCTGTATTTCATGTATCTGGTATATGGCTGTATTTCATGTATCTGGTATGTGGCTGCAGTGGTAGATATTTTAGTACACCATTTGGATCAGAATTTTTTTTTCTTGTTTTCTGCCTCTAAAACCTAGGTGCGTCTTATGGTCAGGTGCGTCTTATGGTGCGAAAAATACGGTATTTCCCTGTCCCCATTTCTTTGTAGGGCAATTGTCCCACCCTTACCCCCATTTTCCTTCCTTTTGCAGACCTCTAGGACTTTCCTGGACTTTTTTACAGCAATTTTCAGAACTTTTAGTAATTACCAGAACCCCGGACCCGAACCCGGACTTTTTTTGAAAAGTCCGGGTTCGGGTCTGGGTCCCGGACACCCCAAAGTTCGGTACGGACCCGAACCTTACAGTCCGGGTTCGCTCAACACTAGTCATTAGTACAGTGACAGTGTATAGTATTAGCACTGATGAAATAAAATTGAAAATACTAAAGACAACTCACAAAGCCATCCACAACTTGCCCCCCCCCCAGCTATAACACTAACCTAGTCTCAAAATTCTCAAAAAGCTATTTGTTCTTTTCATTCTTACCAAGACCTCCTGCTCTCTTGTCACCTTCTCCCATGTTCGCCTCCAGGACTTCTCCCGAGCCTCTCCCATCCTATGGAACTCCCTGCCCCAATCTGTTCTCCAACTCTGTTTGCTTTTAGACGATCCTTGAAAACTCATCTCTTCAGAGAAGCCTATTCTGCCTCCACCTAACAACTATACTTTAATTTTCTTGATCAGCTCATCACCCACAGTTATTACAAACCAGTATAGAGATATTAGTGCCAAACCCTCAACACATAGATGAATCTCTAATACCTGCGCCTTGTAGCAAAACTCACTAAAATGTTACTACTAGCTGCTACTGTAATAAGATATATTTACAAAAAACTAGACAGAAGCAAGTCCACAATGTGAATTTCTTCACATAAATTATCACAAGTCCATAATCAAAGTGCTGTTTAGAATAATCAGCTGATTTGTAGAATGAAACAATCCACCTCATGAGATCTCCGCTTTGACCCTTGAGTAGACATTGATTATTGGAATGATTGCACAGTCTATGGACCCACGGACTCTCCTTCCTACATCAGCATCAGGACATCAGCTTCATGAGGAAAATAGGATAACAACGGAGAGGATCAGATATCTAAATTGGAGAGGTGCATTAAGAGCACAAGAAGCGATTTAGCCTGTGCACGAGAGTGGCAGGCATATAGCATTGGTAAGAGTCCATCTACGGGTGAAGGGAATCACTTTCTTTTACTTATGCACAAGGTGGATTGTTTCATTCTACAAATCAGCTGATTATTCTAAACAGCACTTTCATTATGGACTTGTGATAATTTATGTGAAGAAATTCACATTGTGGACTTGCTTCTGTCTATATGAGCGCTACTGCATATGTTAATTTACATTCAGTTAGTTCTGAATGATTTGACTTATGTTTTTTGTACCCACAGTTATTACCTTTTGTATCACTTGACCCTCCCTCCTAGATTGTGAGCTTTAATGAGCAGGGCTCTCTGATTCCTCCTGTATTGAATTGTATTGTAACTGTGCTGTCTGCCCTAATATTGTAAAGCGCTGTGCAAACTGTTGCCGCTATATAAATCCTGTATAATAATAGTAATAATGATCGCTATATTAGTGTCACTGGTGATGTCAATGGCAGTTAGTCAGTTACCCCCCAGCTCCATATAGTGTCAGACTGCCATCATACTATCGCTGTCCTATTTATAAGTTGCTGAACGTTGCCATTAGCGGTATTTAAAAAAAAATTAAAAATTGGGGGCATGGTGACCGAGCTCCGACATGTCCGATTGATTTGGAGCTCTGCTCGGCTGCCAGGGGAAACATGTTTTTACAGGAGCCTCCTTACCCACCAGATGTCTCCAAACAGTGCCCGCGGCCCCTGCAATCAAAGGCTGGATACTGCAACACCACAAAGAGCTCCAGTAGCCGCGCAAGCTTGTGAGAAGAAAAATCCGGAACGGCAGCACACTCACCGATAAAAAGCAGATTCTTTTATTGAAAATATGAGCAAAAATGGGGGATACAAGCCGGGGGCAGGACATGGTTGACGCGTTTCACACTTCCAAGAGTGCTTTGTCAAAACCATACATTCACAATCAACTAATAGTACTATATATACATACATTGATAAACAAAACAGGTGGTGACTATTCAATGATGACTAGTACAGGTGGTGATCGTGAAACTGTGTCCCAGACTATGTAAACCTCAGTAACTGGGTATACCAGAATGAGATATAGCATAAAACGCATGTGGTGATAAAACGCATGTGATGATAAAAAACGCATGCGATGATAAAAAAAATATATATAAATATGTGTATTTTATATTATGAGAATAGTGTTCAAGGTGTAATACATGACGATGTGGAAAAAGTATATAATAAACAAAAAAATTGTGTATGATATATTGAATCATAAAAAATTATGAATGTAAAAAAATAAAATAATGAAAAAGTATGTTGTGATGATGAAAAAATAAATGAAATAAACGTGATGATAATATATAATGCATGAAAGATGGAATGAAATAAAAAGTTAAAATTACGCTTAATATTTATATCGATCAGGCACCTCATGTAAAAGTCCATAAAAATCATATCAATTATGTCATGAATGGTATAAGAGAATATAACCATGATTTACCAAAAATCGGATTTAAAACACGTGGGTCCGATCTGCACAAGAGCATGGACGATTTGGGACATATTATAGAACATGGCTGTAAACATGCTCAATTTAGAGAACTCAGTAACAAATACTTGTAAAGAAACTGTATATACAGTATCTCACAAAAGTGAGTACACCCCTCACACTTTTGTAAATATTTTATTCTTTTGTTTCATGTAACAATACTGACAAAATGAAACTTTGCTACAATGTAAAGTAGTGAGGGTACAGCTTGTATAACAGTGTACATTTGCTTTCCCTTCAAAATAACTCAAAACACAGCCATTAATGTCTAAACTGCTGGCAACAAAAGTGAGTACACCCCTAAGTGAAAATGTCCAAATTGGGCCCAAAGTGTCAATATTTTGTGTGGCCACCATTATTTTCATGCACTGCCTTAACCCTGTTGGGCATGGAGTTCACCAGAGCTTCACAGGTTGCCACTGCAGTCCCCTTCCACTCCTCCATGACAACATCACGGAGCTGGTGGATGTTAGAGACCTTGCGATCTCCCAACTTCCGCTTGAGGATGCCCCACAGATGCTCAATAGGGTTTAGGTCTAAGACATGCTTGGCCAGTCCATCACCTCTACTCTCAGCTTCTTTAGCATGGCAGTGGTCATCTTGGAGGTTTGTTTGAGGTCGTTATCATGTTGGAATACTGCCCTGCGGCCCAGTCTCTGAAGGGAGGGGATCATGCTCTGCTTCAGTATGTCACAGTACATGTTGGCATTCATGGTTCCCTCAATGAACTGTAGCTCTCCAGTGCCAGCAGCACTCATGCAGCCCCAGACCATGACACTCCCACCACCATGCTTGATGGTAGGCAAGACACACTTGTCTTTGTACTCCTCACCTGGTTGCTGCCACACAGGCTTGACACCATCTGAACCAAATAAGTTTATCTTGGTCTCATCAGACCACAGGACATGGTTCCAGTAATTTGTGTCTTTAATCTGCTTGTCTTCAGCAAACAGTTTGGAAGCATTCTTGTGCATCATCTTTAGAAGAGACTTCCTTCTGGGATGACAGCCATGCAGACCAATTTGATGCACTGTGCGGCGTATGGTCTGAGCACTGACAGGTTGACCCCCCACCCCTTCAACCTCTGCAGCAATGCTGGCAGCACTCATACGTCTATTTCCCAAAGAAAACCTCTGTATATGAAGCTGAGCACGGCACTCAACTTCTTTGGTTGACCATGGCAAGGCCTGTTCTGTGTGGAACCTGTCCTGTTAAACAGCTGTATGGTCTTGGCCACCATGCTGCAGCTCAGTTTCAGGGACTTGGCAATCTACTTATAGCCTAGACCATCTTTATGCAGAGCAACAATTCTTTTTTTCAGATCCTCAGAGAGTTCTTTGCCATGAGGTGCCATGTTGAACTTCCAGTGATCAGTATGAGAGAGTGAGAGTGATAACACCAAATTTAACACACCTGCTCCCCATTCACACCTGAGACTTTTAAACTAGAGTTGAGCGAACACCTGGATGTTCGGGTTCGGTGGGTTCGGCCGAATTTCGCGAAAAAGTTTGGGTTCGGCACCGAACTTGACCCGAACCCCATTGAAGTCAATGGTGACCCGAACTTTTGGGCACAAAAATGGCTGTAAAAAAGTCCTGGAAAGGGCTAGAGGGCTGCAAAAGGAAGCAAAATGGGGGTAAGAGTAGGACAAGTGCCCTGCAAACAAATGTGGATAAGGAAATAACTTAAAATCACATAAAAAAAATAAAAAATGGAGGAGGAGGTGGAGGAGGTGGAAGGAGGTTGATGTGGAGTAGGAGGTTGAGGAGGCGGTGACCGTGGCAGTGTAGGTGGAATTGGCAGTGGAGGAGGAGGAGGTAGCCAACACTGTTTTTTGTTTGTTTGTTTTTTTTTCTTGGGGTAGCCCCCAAAATATTGAGACATATCAAAAAAAAAAAAAAGTATACCAATGGCTGTGTGAGGCCAGTCTAAATGTCTAAATCCTGGTAGCTGATTGGTTTCTATGCAGAGCTGCTCCAGATTTTGCACTCTCCAGTCTTAGTAAATTCCCCCTGTATGTTCACTGCCTGTCGCACAATGCTGCAAATAGCCCACAACCCTAATAAGTATTAAGCATTCTCTTTAAAGTGGTTTTAAAGGCTCAAGATTTTTTACCTTCATGAATTCTAATCATCAGGAGAGAGGAGGGGGCGGGCCCAAGCTACAGCTCTGTGTGTGAATGTACACAGCTCGGGAGGGAGCCTGCTCCGGTGCCCCCATTGCAAGCTGCTTTCTCTGGGGGCACTCAGTAGGAGGGAGGGGCCAGCAGCGCCAGTGGGGGGGGCCCAAGATTAGGAGGATCGGGGCTGCTCTGTGCAAACCTACTGCACAGAGCAGGTAAGTATGACATGTTTGTTATTTTTTTTTAAAAGACAGGCTGTAACCACATTCTGACTGGATTGCTTACATGTACGACAGCAAGGCGGCTCTGCTACACCAGATCATATACTAGGTATGTGATCTAGCACTTCCAGGTAGGGGGCACACACATGCCGCCAGCGACCCGGCTGTGCTGTTATTATACACAGCAGATGCCAATCAGGGGGTGCCAACCAATGGATGACTGCCAGCCAGTGCCATCTTTAGCATGGGGCAAAAGGGCACCTGCCCCAGCTCCAGTTTTAGTTATGGGGCCCTAAGCATCTGCCCCTTGAGCCCACGCTGCCTGTTCACAAATAGGTTCTTAGCATAGCCAATCCAAATACCCTGCCCTCGCTTGCTCTCTGGTTAATACAAGTGGCCACACTGTGAGTCTGTGACAGTGCAGAGCAGCTCTCTGTGTTGTCCCACTCACCCCAGCCCCTTTTTGGAAGTGCCGTGCAGAGTGTGTGTGTTGGGGGGAGGGGTCACTAGCACAGAAAATGTGGCTATAGTGAGGGTGAAGGTATAGTGCAGAGCAGAGGTGCCAGCTGGGGTGTAGGAGGATTTGTGAAGGGGGAGATTGCTGAATTTGTGAAAAGAGAGCTGTAAAAAAGGTTGAGGGGGCTGAATTTATGAAAAAAAGTGACAGTTGTGTAGGGAGGGGGGCAGGTTGTGGAAGCTGTGGATGGAAGGAAAGGTCGAGTTGTACACAGGGGTAAGCTGTGGATGCAGGATACAGGGGTGAGCTGTGAACGCAGGGTACAGAGGTGAGCTATGAATGCAGGGTACAGGGGTGAGCTGTGGACGGGGGGTACAGGGGTGTGCTGAGGATGCAGGGTACAGGGGTGAGCTGAGGACGCAGGATACAGGGGTGAGCTGTGGACACAGCGTACAGGGGTGAGCTGTGGGTGCGAGTACAGGGGTGAGCTGTGAACGCAGAGTACAGGTGTGAGCTGTGGGTGCAGGGTACAGAGGTGAGCTGTGGACTCAGGGTACAGGGGTGAGCTGTGGATGCATGGTACAGGGGTGAGCTGTGGACGCGGGTTACAGGGATGAGCTGTGGATGCAGGGTACAGGGGTGAGCTGTGGACATGGGTTACAGGGGTGAGCTGTGGATGCAGGTTACAGGGGTGAGCCATGGACATGGGGAACAGGGGTGAGCTGTGGATGCAGGTTACAGGGGTGAGCCATGGACATGGGTTACAGGGGTGAGCTGTGGATGCAGGTTACAGGGGTGAGCCATGGACATGGGGAACAGGGGTGAGCTGTGGATGCGTGGTACAGGGATGAGTTGTGGATGCCGGGTACAGGGATGAGTTGTGGATGCCTAGTACAGGGGTGAGCTGTGGACTCAGGGTACAGGGTTGAGCTGTGGACTCAGGGTACAGGGTTGAGCTGTGGATTCAGGGTACCGGTGTGAGCTGTGGACGTGGGGTACAGGGGCGAGCTGTGGACTCGGGGTACCGGGGTGAGCTGTGGACATGGTATACAGAGGTAAGCTGTGGGCGCAGGGTACAGACATGAGCTGTGAATGTGGGATAAAGGGGTGAGCTGTAGATGCGAGATACAGAGGTGAGCTTTGGACACAGGTTACAGGGCTGAGCTGTGGATGCATGGTACAGGGGTGAGTTGAGGATGC
Source organism: Glandirana rugosa (assembly GCA_018402905.1). Taxonomy (NCBI): domain Eukaryota; kingdom Metazoa; phylum Chordata; class Amphibia; order Anura; family Ranidae; genus Glandirana; species Glandirana rugosa. The sequence goes on from BLSH010029916.1 coordinate 377,899, forward strand.
AGGTATAGGGATGAGCTGTGGACACAGGGTACAACAGTGAGCTGTGGTCACGGAGTACAGGGGTGAGCTGTGGTCACGGAGTACAGGGGTGAGCTGTGGTCACGGAGTACAGGGGTGAGCTGTTGGAGCGGGATAGAGGGGTGAGCTCTGGATGCGGGTTGCAGAGGTGAGCTGTGGACACAGGTGGCAGAGGTGAGCTGTGGGCGGGCTGCAGAGGTGTGCTTTGCTCTGCTTATAGTTAATATCAAGTTCTAGGAGTTTTCTGTCTATTTTTGGATCCCCTCATCTCCCCAGTCCATGGTGAGCTGTGGATGCAGGGTACATGGGTGAGCTGTGAACGCAGAGTACAGGGATAAGCTGTGAATGCAGGTGGCAGGGATGAGCTGTGGATGCAGGGTACAGAGGTGAGCTGAGGACACAGGATACAGGGATGAGCTGTATACAAATGGTACAGGGGTGAGCTGTGTATGCAGGGTACAGGGGTGAGCTTTGGATGCAGAGTACAGAGGTGAGCGGTGGATGCAGGGTACAGGGTGAGCTGTGGATGCATGGTACAGGGGTGAGCTGTGGATGCAGGATACAGGGGTGAGCTGTGGACATGGGCTACAGGGTGGACACGGGTTACAGGGGTGAGCTGTTGACACGGGGTACAGGAGTGAGCTGTGGACACGTGGTACAGGGATGCATTGTGGACGCATGGTACAGGGGTGAGTTGTAGACGCGTGGTACAGAAATTAACTGTGGACATGGAGTACAAGGGTGAGCTGTGGACTCGGGGTACTGGAGTGAGCTGTGGACTCGGGGTACAGGGGTGAGCTGTGGACGCAGGGTACAGAGGTAGGCTGTGGACGCGGGGTATAGGCATGAGCTGTGGATGTGGGGTACAGGGGTGAGCTGTGGATATGGAATACAGAGGTAAGCTGTGGACGCAGGTTACAGGGGTGAGCTGTGGCTGCATGGTACAGGGGTGAACTAAGGATGCGGGTACAGGGATGAGCTGTGGACACAGGGTTCAAGGGTGAGCTGTGGTCACGGAGTACAGGGGTGAGCTGTGGGAGCGGGGTACAGGGGTGAGCTGTGGACGCGGGTTGCAGAGTGAGCTTTGGACACAGGCGGCAGAGGTGAGCTCTGGATGGGGGGAGGGGGGCTGCAGAGGTGTGCTCTGCTCTGCTTATTGTTAATAACAAGTTCTAGGAGTTTTCTGTCTATTGTTGGATCCCCTCACCTCCCCAGTCCATGGTGAGCTGTGGATTCAGGGTACAGGGGTGAGATGTGAATGCAGAGTACAGGGGTGAGCTGTGGACGGGGGGTACAGAGGTGTGCTGAGGACGCGGGGTACAGGGGTGAGCTGTGGATGCAGGTGGCAGGGATGAGCTGTGGATGCATGGTACAGAGGTAAGCTGAAAATGCAAGATACAGGGATGAACTGTGGACAAATGATACAGGGGTGAGCTGTGGATGCAGGGTACAGGGGTGAGCTGTGAATGCAGGTTACAGGGGTGAGCTGTGGATGTGGGGCACAGGGATGAGCTGTGGATACGGGGTACAGAGGGGAGCTGAGGATGCGAGGTACAGGGGTGAGCTGTGGATACGGGATACAGAGGTAAGCTGTGGACGCAGGTTACAGGGGTGAGCTGTGGACGCATGGTACAGGGGTAAACTGAGGATGTGGGGACAGGGATGAGCAGTGGACACAGGGTACACAGGTGAGCTGTGGTCACAGAGTACAGGGGTGAGCTGTGGGCATGGGGTACAGGGATGAGCTGTGGATGCATGGTACAGGAGTGAGCTGAGGATGCGGGTACAGGGATGAGCTGTGGACACAGGGTACACGGGTGAGCTGTGGTCACGGAGTACAGAGGTGAGCTGTGAGCGTGCAGTACAGGGGTGAGCTGTGGACGTGGGTTGCAGAGGTGAGCTGTGGACACAGACGGCAGAGGTGAGCTGTGGACGGGGAAGGGGGCTGCAGAGGTGTGCTCTGCTCTGCTTATTGTTAATAACAAGTTCTAGGAGTTTTCTGTCTATTGTTGGATGCCCTCACCTCCCCAGTCCATGGTGTGCAGGCAGAGAGAAGATGATGTGCTTTAACCTTCAGCAAGCAATCAGTGAGTGGTAATGATGTGCAGCAACCTCTAGCAACCAATAAGTAGGTGGCAATGATGCACAGTAATCTATAGCAACCAATCAGTGAGCAGTAATAATGTGCAGTAACCTCTAGCAACCAATCTGTGAATAGTAATAATCAGCTGTAATCTCTAGCAAGCAATCAGTGAGCAATAACGATGTGCAGTAACCTCTAGCAAGCAATCAGTTATCAGTAATGATGTGCAGTAACCTCTTGCAACCAATCAGTGAGTGGTAATAACATGCTGCAACTAGTCATTGAGCGGTAATGAAAGCAGTAACCTCTAGCAACCAATCTGTGATGGGTAATGATGTGCAGCAGCCTCTAGCAACCAATCAGTGAGCAGTAATAGTATGCAGTAACCTCTAGAAACCAATCAGTGATTGGTAATGATGTGCAGTAACCTCTAGCAACCAATCAGTGAACAGTAGGGATCAGCTGTAATCTCTAGCAACCAATCAGTGAGCAATAATGATGTGCAGTAACCTCTAGCAACCAATCAGTTAGCAGTAATGATGTGCAGTAACCTCTTGCACCCAATCAGTGAGCGGTAATGACATGCTGCACCAGTCATTGAGCGGTAATGAAAGCAGTAACCTCTAGCAACCAATCTGTGATGGGTAATGATGTGCAGTAACCTCTAGCAGCCAATTAGTGAGCCTGGAACAATCAATGAGTGTGGACCAGTTCTTCATGTTTACATTATTAACGTTTTTTGAGATAAGTCTATGTGTGTTTGTTTTTTTTTGTTTTTTTGCGGTGTTGGGGTGGAGAGCGAAATTGCATGGGGGTAGGGGGGCCCAGGAAAATGTTTGCCCAGGGTCCAATCAATATTAAAGATGGTCCTGCTGCCAGCTCCTGTTGATCATCAGGAAGACATACAGGACAGAGCTCTGCCTATGTAAACAAGGCAGAGCTCAGTCCTGTCAGCGGGGAAGTAATGGATTTTTTTCTCCCCGCAAAGCAGGGAATTAAATCCAGTACATCCTTTAGTAAAAATAGCACACAGTGTACACCACAACCCTTGCCCTAGATGTTTAATGCCTCCCCAGCCAGTGTCATTAGCACAGTGACAGTGCATATTTTAGCGCTGATCACTGTATCAGTGTCATTGGTTCCTAAAAAGTGTCAAAAGTGTTAGTTAGCGTCCGATTGTCCACCGCAATATTGCAGTATAAGTCACTGATCACCGCCATTACAAGTAAAAAATAGATAAATAAAAACTCCAGCATACAGTTTCTCACAAAAGGGAGTACACCCCTCAAATTTTTGTAAATATTTTATTCTACCTTTCATGTGACAACACTGAAAAAATTACACTTTGCTACAATGTAAAGTAGTGAGTGTACAGCTTGTATAACAGTGTAAATTTACTGTCCCCCCAAAATAACTCAACACACAGCCATTAATGTCTAAAACACTGGCAAGAAAAGTGAGTACACCCCTAAGTGAAAATGTTCAAATTGGGCCCAATTAGCCATTTTCCTTCCCCGGTGTCATGTGATTCATTAGTGTTACAAGGTACCAGGTGTGAATGGGGAGCAGGTGTGTTAAATTAGGGTTTATCGCTCTCACTCTCTCATACTGGACACTAGATGTTCAACATGGCACCTCATGGCAAAGAACTCTCTGAGGGTCTGAAAAAAAGAATTGCTGCTCTACATAAAGATGGCCTAGGCTATAAGAAGATTGCCAAGACCATACAGCAGTTTAACAGGACAGGTTCCACTCAGAACAGGCCTCACCATGGTCGACCAAAGAAGTTGAGTGCACATGCTCAGCATCATATCCAGAGGTTTTCTTACGGAAATAGATGCATGAGTGCTACCAGCACTGCTGCAGAGGTTGAAGGAGTGGGGGGTCAGCCTGTCAGTGCTCAGACCATACACCACACACTTCATCAAATTGGTCTGCATGGCTGTTGTCCCAGAAGGAAGCCTCTTCTAAAGATGATGCACAAGAAAGCCTGCAAACAGTTTGCTGAAGACAAGCAGACTAAGGACATGGATTACTGGAACCATGTCCTGTGGTCTGATGAGACCAAGATAAACTTATTGGGCACAGATGGTGTCAAGCGTGTGTGGTGGCAACCAGGTGAGGAGTACAAAGACAAGTGTGTCTTGCCTACAATCAACATGGTGGTGGGAGTGTCATGGTCTGGGGCTGCATGAGTGCTGCTGGCACTGGGGAGCTACAGTTTATTGAGGGAACCGTGAATGCCAACATGTACTGTGACATACTGAAGCAGAGCATGATCCCCTCCCCTCGGAGACTGGGCCCCAGGGCAGTATTCCAACATGATAACGACCCCAAACACACCTCCAAGATGACCACTGCTGTGCTAAAGAAGCTGAGGGTAAAGGTGATGGACTGGCCAAGCATGTCTCCAGACCTAAACCCTATTGAGCATCTGTGGGGCATTCTCAAATGGAAGGTGGAGGAGCGCAAGGTCTCTAACATCCACCAGCTCCATAATGTTGTCATGGAGGAGGGGAAGAGGACTCAAGTGGCAACCTGTGAAGCTCTGGTGAAGTCCATGCCCAAGAGGGTTAAGGCAGTGGTGGAAAATAATGGTGGCCACACAAAATATTGACACTTTGGGCCCAATTTGGACATTTTCACTTAGGGGTGTACTCCCTTTTGTTGCCTGCAGTTTAGACATTAACCGCTTAACAACCGCCCCATAGACAAAAGACGTCTACAGGGCGGTTGCTTAATTCTGGGAGGACGTCTATTGACGTCCTCCCAGAATCGCGGTTCCCGCGCGCCTTCGCCAATTACAGATTTGACGTCCGTTGTTTTCCCTCATGTGGGGATTCACTTTTACAGGTTTAACCCGGGTTTCACAGTTATAAAACACACCGGTGGTAATAAAAGGTGGTGACGGAATTGGGAGAACCCGTACCTGAAGTGGTCTCGAAGTGTCCAACGGTGAACTCAGGAGAAGGGGAGGAGGTACTGTTGTAATACCTCGACCACCTACAATCTCTGGAACGCGAGGAGGTGGAAGGTAAACTCTTACGGGGTGTCTACGAGTTATCCCAAATCCAGACCTCTGT
>BLSH010029916.1:388686-402373 GCA_018402905.1 Glandirana rugosa
GCTGATGGTGGCTGGGGGGTGGGTGGTAAACAGATGGTGGGGGGGAGTATTTTGTTACTAGGCAGCGCTGTGGGCATTGCACATCGCCCACAGCGCTGCTGCACGTCTTCTCTCCCCCCTCTCTCCTCTCACACTGCACCGATCGGTGCGGAGAGGAGAGACAAGCCGGCGCTTCCGCCGGCTTGTTTACATGTGATCGCGCCGTCATTTGACGGCGCGATCACGTGGTGAAAGGCCGCGCACAGCGGCCATTCACCCCGATCCGTGATCAGTCGGGTCCCCCGGACCCGACGGTCACGGATGTTCCCGTGTGCGCGCCCCAGGGGGCGCGCGGGAACCGCGATTCTGGGAGGACGTCAATAGACGTCCTCCCAGAATTAAGCAACCGCCCTGTAGACGTCAATTGTCTATGGGGCGGTTGTTAAGCGGTTAAACCCAAACACATATTAATTGCACAGGTTCTGAGGCCGATTAAATTGGTAATTAAACTCACTTGGTGCCTTATCTGCATCGAATTAACCTCAGAACAACCTGTGTAATTCATATGTGTTCGGGTTTAAAGGGATGAGGTGGCAACCCTACACCCAGCACATAGCACTACGGCAGCAAAGATCTCAGTGCATTGCCTGACCAATATAATCAAAATACAAACTGCCCCCACCTATAACTGGTTTATTGCAGCAAGGAGCATTGGAAGGGTGATGCATGTCAAACAAATACAAGGAGATTTCCAAGCTCATCCTTACTAATCAGCTTGCGACCAACTCAAATTAACTCATCAAACAGAGTCTTAGGTTCTGACCATAGATGAGGGAAGGCAGCAAATAAGTATAACCAGGCAGACCAGGGCAAGTGTCAGGTATTAGGAAAGCTGATATGCAAATGATTGTTTCAGGCTGGGTTCTCTCAATGGAGCCGGTTTCCCACATCTCTGTGACAGCAGATTGCACAGGAGTCCCGTGTATCTTTGGCTCCGTTTCAGGTCCGAATTTAAGCAAAAATTCAGGCCTGAATTGTCCCTGAAACGGAGAACAGGGACGCACCAGGACCCCTGCTGTGAGCCGCATACGTATTAAGTGTAAATCCTGCCTAAAGCCTCGTACACACGGGACAACGATCGTACGTACGATTAGAGTTGCCACCTCATCCCTTTAAACCCAAACACATATGAATTACACAGGTTGTTCTGAGGCTAATTTAATGCAGGTAAGGCACCAAGTTATTTTAATTACCACCTTAATCAGCCACAGAAGCTGTGTAATTAGCATGTGTTCGGTTTAAGGCCTCATACACACGGACGTTTCTAAAAAAATAAACAAAACGCCGGGCCCGACGTCAAGGAAAAAAAGTTGGCGTTTTTCGGCGTTATGCATCGGCGTTTTTGAGCGTTAGTGAGCATCGGCGTCAATAGGCGTTTTTAAAAAAAAATCATCCCTCTGCTATTTTTCAACCTAGAAATGTCGGCGTCATAATAATAGGTGGCGTTTGTTGGCGTTTATTGGCATATTGTGGCGTCGGCGTCAAAAAATGCCAAAATGTTACAGCCTCAGAACGCGATGGCCGTGGGTTCTACTTTCAGCTCACTAACGCCGGCGTCAAAAAACGTCTGTGTGTATGAGGCCTTAAAGGGATGAGGTGGCAACCCTACATACGATCGTCGCAAATTGTATGTTGCATAATGTAACTTGCATACTGACTGCACTACACGATCGTACGACCACAGAAAGAACGTTCAGGTGCATGCAATTAGCATCCGGCCGTTCCTGACTTCTGAGCATGCATGTTTTGCACAATACAACTTGTTGCACCAACTGCTCTGTACACACGATACAATGGTCGTATGAGCGTTTGTTGGTACGACCAAGATTTCTAGTCTGCTCATACAACTCCCTTGTATGACCGTTGTATGTTCGACTGTTCTAATCGCTAATATGAACGATCGATATCACATACAACGTTCGTTAGTACGACCTGTTGTATACGATCGTCGTCCCGTGTGTACGAGGCATTAAGGATAAAGAATCACTAAATAGCGAATCAAGGGTAAGAAGGGCAGATCCTTGGCTTGACCTCTACACACAAATTAGAAAATGCAGCTTACATATTCTGCACCAATCATTTTCTATTTGTTGTTATCACATTTTTCAGCTATTAACTTTTGGCCGTACCCACCTGTTACATTGGACACCTCTCCTTCAGAACACGGGACGCAGTCATAGCAGCATATATAGATACTATTGGCCAAAGCTTTTCTAAACCCGGGAGGACATCTTTTGTTGCAGCGGGATTCTGGCATCTTGCACATGCAATAAAATACACATGAGTATATTTTCACAACAATACATTTTCACATTTTTACTTTATGTTTTTTATAAAGTTTCCATAAGACCGACTTTCAAGTTTTTTACTTTTGTTAACAACAAACACAGACAAAAGGAAAAAAAATAAAAATAAAGAATATGCGGCCGGAAAGCACCTTGCAACAATACAGAACAGAAGAAAAATATCAGATTATACATAGGTGACAATACTAGATAGTGTAATAGGCACCAAAAAAGGAAGTTCAGGCTCAGGACATAACATAGCAAACACAATATGACATGAAATAAAAAAATGCACAAAATACCTTGTAGCTAACGACAGAAAAGGGTTACATACAGTATCTCACAAAAGTGAGTACACCCCTCACATTTTTGTAAATATTTTATTCTTTTATATCTTTTCATGTGACAACACTGAAGAAATGACACTTTGCTACAATGTAAAGTAGTGAGTGTACAGCTTGTATAACAGTGTAAATTTGCTGTCCCCTCAAAATAACTCAACACACAGCCATTAATGTCTAAACCGCAGGCAACAAAAGTGAATACACCCCTAAGTGAAAATGTCAGAATTGGGCCCAATTAGCCATTTTCCCTCCCCGGTGTCATATGACTCGTTAGTGTTACAAGGTCTCAGGTGTGAACGGGGAGCAGGTGTGTTAAATTAGGAGTTATCGCTCTCACTCTCTCATACTGGTCACTGGAAGTTCAACATGGCACCTCATGGCAAAGAACTCTCTTAGAATCTGAAAAAAGGATTGTTCCTCTACATAAAGATGGCCTAGGCTATAAGAAGATTGCCAAGACCCTAAAACTGAGCTGAAGCACAGTGGCCAAGACCATACAGCGGTCTTAGAGGGCAGGTTCCAATCAGAACAAAAAAATATTTTTTAAGCTAAAATCACATAAAAAAATAAAAAATGGAGGTGGATGTGGAGTTGGAGGTTGAGGAGGCGGTGGAAGTGGCGGTGGAGGAGGTAGCCAAACACTGTTTTTTTTATTTTTGTGCAAGAAATGCGCCACTGGCCACAAATGTAGTTTTTAGAATATTTTTTTTTTTTAAACCAGCAATGTAGACATTTTTTTAATTTTTGTGCAAGATATGCACCGCTGGCCACAAATGTAGTTTTTAGAATATTTATTTTTTTAAACCAGTAATGTAGATGCACTTTTTAATTTTGTGCAAGAAACAATAATCTGTCCCTTTAAGCAACAGCAGGAACCTCACCCTATAGAACTAGGAGATGATTTTAGAACAATAATCTGTCCCTCTAAGCAACAGCTGGAAGAACCTTTCCCTATAGAACTTGGAGATGATTTTAGAACAATAAGCTGTCCCTTAAAGCAACAGCTGGAACCTTTTCCTATAGAACTTGGAGATGATTTTAGAACAATATTCTGTCCCTTAAAGCAACAGCTGGAACCTTTCCCTATAGAACTTGGAGATGATTGTAGAACAATATTCTGTCCCTTAAAGCAACAGCTGGGACCTTTCCCTATAGAACTTGGAAATGATTTTAGAACAATATTCTGTCCCTTAAAGCAACAGCCGGAACCTTTCCCTATAGAACCTGGAGATGATTTTAGAACAATATTCTGTCCCTTAAAGCAACAGCTGGAACCTTTCCCTATAGAACTTGGAAATGATTTTAGAACAATATTCTGTCCCTCTAAGCAGTAGACTCTACCTAGTCCAGTCAGATCGTTCTGTGCAGCAGGATGAGGTCTGCAATCTGTTCCTCAAAGCACCAGTACTAGTATCTCTCCCTAGTCCACAATCAGATCGTTTAGTAATGCAGGATGAGATGTTATATAATATCTGCAATCTGTCCCTCACAGAGCCAGCAGCATTCTCTCCCTAAACTAGCCTGAGAGCATATGACATGCAGCACGGTGACTCCAGCCCCATATAGAGGCTGGGTCACATGATGCACTGGCCAATCACAGCCATGCCATTAGTAGGCATGGCTGTGATGGCTTCTAAGGGCAAACCAGTGAAACACTTGTTGAGTGGTTGCCCTTGGCAGCTATTCAACACGTGGAATCAAATACCAGAACCCCGAACTTGAACCTGAACTTTTTTTAAATGTCCGGGTTCGGGTCCGGGTCCCGGACACCCCAAAGTTCGGTACGGACCCGAACTTTACAGTTCGGGTTGGCTCAATACTAGTAAACAACAAGTGTAAAAAAGGGCTCCAGGGCTTACGCGGTTAAACTAATTTACAACATCGGGCCCAGTTCCTCTTTCCAACAAGAGTAACTGCAAGGGGTTACAAAATTCTGGCACCGCCAGCACCCAAGGCCCAATTTTTCACCACCTGTTTGACTGGGGGCTTTCGTCACAATATGTAAACTAATTTACAACATTAGGCCCAGTTCTTCTGTCCAACAAGAGTAACTGCAAGGGGTTACAGTGCTCTGGCACCGCCAACACCCAAGGTCCAATTTTTCAGCACATATTTGACTGGGGCATGTCATCACAATTTTTTAAATAATTTACAACAGCAGGGCCCGTTCCTGCACCCACCAAGAGTAACTGCAAGGGGTTACAGTGTCCTGGCACCGCCAACACCCAAGGCCCAATTTTTTGGCACCTGTTTGACTAGGGCATGTCATCACATTTTTTAAAAATAATTTACAACAGCAGGGCCCACACCAAACTTTAAAAAAAAAAGATTGCATAGGGTTCCCTCCCAAAGTCTGTAACATAACCTTCAGGTCTGGTATGTATTTTAAGGGGAACCCCGCCCAAAATCCCAAAAATAGATTGCGTAGGGGTCCCCCCCAAAGCCAGTACCAGGCCCTTCAGGTCTAGTATGGATTTTAAGGGGAACCCACGTCAAAATGTAAAAAAATGAGGTGGGGTCCCCCAAATTCCAAACCAGACCCTTATCTGAGCATGCAGCCCTGGCATGGCAGGAGGGGGTGAGGACGAGCAAGCGACACCCCCCTGAACCATACCAGGCCACGTGCCCACAACATGGGGAGGATGCTTTGAGGTCACCCCAAAGCACCTTGTCCCCATGTTGATGGGGAGAAGGGCCTCATCCCCACAACTCTTACCGGTGGTTGTGGGGGTCTGCGGACGGGGGGCTTATCCAAATCTGGAAGCCCACTTTAATAAAGGGGCCCCCAGATCCCGACCCCCCCCCCCCATGTGAATAGGTATAGGGTACATTGTACCCCTACCCATTCACAAAAAAAGGAGTAAAGTGGTAAAAAAAACAAGAGGCAGTTTTTGACAAGTCCTTTATTGTGTAAAATAGCTCTTCTTTCTTCTCTCTTCCTCCATCTTCTCCTGCCCCGGGCCTTCTTCTGGTCTTCTATTTCTTCTTTTTTTTTTTTTTTGTAATTCCTTTATTTTCTAAAGAAAAAAATTGAAGGATACATGCAACTGGAAAGCCATCATCAAATACAGAATCATGGAGACAAGGTGTATAACAGAATAGAGCAACATTATACATAGTAATAGAGGGTACAGTATTCTTATTCTTATATCTTGAAAAACCTAGAACAACATGTAAGTGCACTCCATGGTCTGTCGCAAAGGCGAGCAGCGTTGAGCACCCAGGTGCCTAGCTGAAAGCTGCACGTGCAACTGGTCCTCCCACTCCGACCGCCCCATCAACCGTTTTGAACAAAAAAAACCCCCCAAAAACCTTATTATGAAATGACCCCAGGTTTGATTAACGTCCAGGGGGAGGCAGAGACACCCGGCCCCAGCGGCCGAGGGACCCGGAGGAAGACCGCCAGATACCCCCCCCCCTGCAGCCAGGACCCCACCCACCTCCAGGACCAGCCACCACGGAGCGGGAGGGTGAAATAAGGCCAGGTTATCACCAGGAAACTCAACTTTTTGAATTATGAAACTAAAGAACAGAGTGGAAGTATAATATAGCAGATAGATAAACAAAAAGTAAAAAGGATATAGTGGGAAATGTGTGTCGCCCACCTAGGACCCCTCGGTGTCACGCCCATAAAGTGGCTCAGCGCGGCATTCCGCCAGATAGGCATCTGTATTGACAAAGTACTGCCAAGGCCGCCAGGTCTCCCGAAAGGCCTCCTCCCTGTCGTTCAGGGTGGCAGTCAGGTCTTCTATATTTCTCAGGTCATTAACCTTCGAGAACCAAAGTGCCAGAGAGGGAGGGAGCTCCGACTTCCAACAGAGAGGGATACATGCCTTAGCCGCATTCAGCAGCTGCATTGTTAAGGAAGTTTTGTACTTCTTGATGGGACGGTCTGTCAAGTGTAATAAACACGCCAGTGGCTTGTCTTCCACATCAACGCCAGTCAGGTTTTTTATGGTGCGGGTCACCCCCTTCCAAAAGGGACGCAGTTTTGGACAGTCCCAAAAGATGTGGAGCATTGTGCCTTTCCCCCTTCCACATCTCCAGCAGCGCTCCGAAGTCCGAGGGAAGAACCGATGCAGAACCATTGGCACTCTGTATCATCTTGTAAGAATTTTATAACAGGATTCTTGAATCCTGGTAGCTATGGAGGATTTATGGGCAAAGTGCAGTATTTTCTCTCTCTCTGCAGCAGTCAACTGAACACCCAGATCCTCTTCCCATTGAAGAAGGAATGGTGGTTGAAAATCGGCTCGGGGCTGAGTCAACAAGGTATATAGTAAGGAGAGGCCGTGGCAAATTGGCTCCCCAGAGCGGCATATCGCCTCCAGTGTAGTCAACTGTCTGGAGCCTCCCGGGGTCCTCTGGGACTTCCACAAGAAGGCCTGGATCTGGAGACCACTGACAAAGTCCAAGGGAGGACTGACCACCGCTGGACCCCCAACATCAGAAAGGGAACCATCAGTTTTGAGGAAGTCCGAGACATAAGTACGTTTACTGCCCTCAGCCGCTGGAAAGCCGGATTGTGAGGGCCCGGTTCAAAATCTGGGTTGTCAAAGACCAGGATCATAGGCGACGGGTATGGGGAGACTGAGGTGTGCTTGAAGGCCTCCCTGGCAACAGCCAGGGTGCCCCCAAGAGTTGGGTGGTCCGCTATTCCACGGGGAAGGGAGGAGCGGATCCACGGCCAGCTTTTCGCCATGCCTGCTGAGTCCTCCAGCTCCATGGCAACCAAGTGCTTGGCGTCGGCATAGCAGAACCAGTCCACCAGCCTAACCAAGTGAGTCGCCCTGTAATACGCCCTCATGTCTGGGAGGCCTACACCTCCCCGAGCTTTGGGCAAGTGAAGAATGGTAAGCCGGATCCTGGGCTGGCGGTGGGACCATACAAATTCATGGAATAGGACTTCAACCCTCTTGAAGAAACTGGACTGGAGCCGGATGGGTAACGCCTGCATGATGTACAACATTCTAGGGAGGACAGTCATCTTCAGGGCGCTACATCTGCCAAACCATGTCAGCGCCAGTGAATGCCAGCGGAGTAAATCAGTCTTTACTCGGGCCAGTAGAGGTACAAAGTTTGCAGAGTATAGGGCCTTTATGTCGCTGGTAATGTCTACCCCTAAATAGCGTATAGAGGAATTAGCCTCTTTTTAGAGGGTAGGCTGCTCTCAGGCGGTCCACCACAGCCTGGTCAGCGGTGATATTAAGGACCGCAGACTTGGCCATGTTGATCTGAAAATGCAACAATGAACCATACTACCTCAGCAACCGAAGAACTCTTGGAAGGGACGTGTCGGGTGAGGTCAGGAAGAAAACCAGGTCGTCCGCAAAGGCAGCGACCTTATGTGAGCCAGAGCCCTTCCAAAAGCCCTTCATCTCCCGTTCCGACCTCAAAGTACAGAGAAAGGGTTCGAGCATCAAAATAAAAATAAGGGGAAACAATGAGCAGCCCTGCCGGGTTCCATTGCGAATGCCGAAAAAGTCTGATCTGGTCTTGTTGACACTAATCGCTGCCGAAGGGTCAGAGTAGAGGGACATGATCCATCCAAGCATCCACGTGTTCCAACGTGGCTCTAAGAAAAGACCAGGTGACCCGGTCGAAGGCCTTCTCCTCATCGGTGGAGAGTAAGAGCAAGGGTCTCCGCTCCGATCCTGCCACGTGTATCAGGTTTAGTACCCGGATGGTATTGTCCCTCGCCTCTCGTTGAGGAACAAATCCTGCCTGGTCACGGTGGATCAATCCCGGTATGTGCGGCAACAGCCTGTTTGCCAGAACCCTCGCAAACAGCTTCAGGTCTGTGTTCAGGAGGGCAATGGGGCGGTAACTGCCACATTGTTGAGGATCCTTTCCCTCCTTAGGGATCAGGGATATGTAGGCTCTCAGGGAGTCCACAGGGAAAGATTGCCCGTGCGGGATAGTGTTAAGCGCTTTCACTAAGGGGCCAGACAAGGACTCAAAAAAGGTCTTATAGTAGGCATGGGTCAGCCCATCCGGGCCAGGGGCCTTCCTGGGCTTCGCATCCGCCAAAGCCGCGCCAAGCTCCTCGACAGAAATTGGTTGCTCAAGTTCCTCCTGGATACCGGGATCTAGGGTTGGCATCCCAGAAGAGACCAGGTACTCCTGCATTTCCAGGTTTTCCAGCCCCGGACGGAACCGCAGACGCGGCATCCACCAGGTTGTACAGTTTTTAAAAAAAAGAGCGGAATTCCCCTGCTATGTCAGAGGACAGCGCCCATGCCAAGAGAGCACCTGGTTTTGTTTGACCCAGGCCAGTTTCTGTTTTGTTTTAAAGAAGAGAAGCTCACGAAGCTCCTCCCGAACCTTCTGAAGGTCCCTGAAGGCAGAATGGGCCAGGGATTTCTTGTGGGTACGCTCAAGGACCCGCAGTCTCATGAATAGATCCTCCATCTGTTGTATGCGCGCTCTCTTGAGGTGGGCCCCCCATCTAATCAGGACTCCCCGCACCACTGTTTTATGTGCCTCCCAGAGCACGAGGGGGTTGGTAACCGAGCCAGTTTTTGTAGCAAAATAATCCCGCAAAGTGGACAAAGCGTCTCCACGAATCTCCTCAGACTGGAGGAGGGTCTCATTCAACCGCCAGTTCGGTAGAGGTCGGGCTAGGTGATCGAGCTTAAGTATAGGATGAATGGGCGCATGGTCGGAGAGGGACACTGTGCCGATGGATGTGTCTACTACCTTGTCAAGATGCTGGTGCGGGATCAGAAGGTAGTCCAGCCTGGAGTAGGTATGGTGCACCTGCGAAAAAAAGGTGTAGTCTCGGTCACAGGGATGCTGAATTCTCCAAGGATCCACCAAGTGAAGCAGTTTTAGCTCTGCTTTAATTTTGCGGAGTACAGTATAGGGGAGGTGTGAGGCGCCCCTTGAGACGTCTAGTAGGGGCTCCATGGCAAATTTCAGATTGCCACCCAACACCAGCAAACCCTCCGAGAAGTCCAGGAGCTCAGGAAGAAGCCTACGCAGAAATAGTGCGTGGTCTTTATTGGGCAGGTATAGATTAGCCAGGGTGACCCGCACACCTGATAGTAGACCCCCGAAGGAGAAGAAAACTGTCCTGTGGATCTATCCGTTGCGCCTCCAAGACCCAAGGAATGGATCTGGCAAAAAGTATGCTAACCCCTTTGGACTTGGAGACTGGGGAGACACTATGGAATGCCACGAGGAAGGCTTTGTTTGTGAGCTTCGGGATATGGTCTCCTTTAAAGTACGTCTCTTGTAGAAAAGCTATCTGCAATCGCTCTCTCTTCAGGAAGGAAAGAAGCTGTGATCGCCTCTCCGGCGTATTGAGACCCCTTATATTGAGGGATGTAATTTTGAGGAGACCCATATGGCAGGCCGTAGCCTACTGCAGGCTAGCCTGTAATGAGTGAGTGGAGCCTCGGAAAGGGCCCCCAGCGAGCAACACCTTCAAAGAAGGAGAAGAATAAGAAAGGGAGAAGGAATGAGGAAGAGAAAGAGAAAAAAAAAAGAAAAAAGGGGGGGGAAGGAAAGAGGGAGGGGAGAAAGGAATGTACAGTATAAACTAAATTACTATCAAGGCTACAAGCCTATGCATTCCGGTCTCGCCCAAGGGTGAGTATCCCGGATCAGGACCTACTGAGGGGGTGGGTGTAGGGATCTGTCCGGAACAACCCAGACAGTTGTCAAGTAAATAAGCTGTATCAGGAAGAACGGAGATGCCGGACTCAGAGGACCAGTCAGACATGCGTCACATTAAGAGAGAAGCCTGAACAGGATTCCCGCAACTACAGAAAAACTACCGGGTCAGAATGTGAGCAGGGTCGGCAGCCTAGTGCCAGGACCGACCACACCCTGCCAGGGAAGCTAAACAATAGACCTAGAACACTTAGGTACAGTATACATTTCTTACCAAGGAAAACTTTAACTGAATAATCGGAGAAGAGTAACGTAACCCCCCCTGCCACCCCAACCCATGCCAACCTCCACCATAGCAGCTGCGGCCCCATTTAAGGACCCATTCCCCAGAGCCAAGGCACCGAGCGGGCCCCCGGGAAGCCGCCGGACCCCCACCCCCGCCCCCCATAGCCCCCCCCCCGCCGCCACGGCATCCAACCCCAGGCCGAGTGCCTTCCTGTGAAAGGAAAAAGATTAGAAAAAATCAACATACGTCATTACATTTAACATTATGAATATCCTGGGCATCCCAGAACACAGTGGGGTTGTACATGAAAATTTAACAGCCCAAAGGAAAAAAAACGGTGATTCCAGGGGGAGTAGGGGCAGTGTCCGGGGCACTACCAGCTTCAGGGACAGGGTCGGCTCAGGCCCACCAGAACTAGTCAGTCAGCGGTGGTCTCTACTACATGCATGGAGGGGGACCGAGGGAAGGGGGCGAAAACCAGGAACTGCGGCGGCATCTTAGGCCTCGAGGGACGGCCACAACCTCAGCCCCAGTCCAAACATAAAGGGGGAAGGGGGAAAGGGCAATATGGAGAAGACACAAAGTACTTCAGTCTGATCCTCACGATTGAGACAGCTCCTGAACAATACAGGAGTGAAAGGGAGCATAGAAGAAAATAGGGATTCCGCTTGTCATCAGTCAGAACAAAACGGCCGGAGTGGCACTGACCAGTCCTTCCCGGCCTGCATGGGACAAAGGGATGGTGTCTGAAGGTAGGATCTATCCAGAACCACAGGGGGAAGTGTCCGCAGCCCGGGACAGAGAGAGTAACAGCCAGGGCAGCCTGAGAGTACACAATCAAACAGCACTCTCGCCAGGCAACTGGCGTATGGTAACAAGAAAAGCTTCCTGATGTCCCGATGCCTTACCCGGGGCCCGCAATGCTCCCAGTGCCTAGTCCTCCGATGCTGTGGGCCGCCTACGGGACGGCTCCCCACTCCGCGCCCTGGAGCGGGGTCTCCGCTGTCGCTGAGGACGTGGAGGTGGGGGGAACCCCACCCCTTGGTAGAATTCCTCTCCCCCTTCTTCACAACCAGGTGAAAGGGATGGCCCCATCTGTACATTATCTCCATTTCCCTCAGGAGATCCAGGAGTGGTCGTAACAGAGCACGCATCCCCCTTGTCTGTCTTGAAACATCTGGGTAGATGCGGATGCTTGCCCCATCAAAGTCCAGGGGGCCGTTAGCCCAAGTCTGCCGAATTATTTCCTCTTTGATCCCAAAGAAATGGACCCGACACAGGACATCATGAGGCAGGTCTTGAGAAACCGATCCCCCCGCGGGGGCACGAGGACCCGGGATCCGATCGACTCTGTCCAGTTCTAGGTTTGTGGTAGGAGGCTTGTCAAGGTATCTGTTTAGTATAGCTGTCACCGTGGCCTTGAGGTCAGGGCCCCGAGTGGCTTCAGGTATGCCCCGGAGGCGAAGATTGTTCCATCGGCTGCGGTTTTCGCCATCGTCGACGTGTAACTGGAGATCGATGAGGTGACGGCGGAACGCCTGCTGGTCAGTCTCCAATGCAGAGAGCCTTGTCTCCGTGGCATTAGCCGACGCCTCCAGGTCACCCATCTGCTCCTCCACCGCCTCCACCTGGCCTCTGATATCATGGAGCTTCTTTGTGAGGGCGCTCACTATAGAGGTGGCCATAGCCTGAAGATCATTTCTGGTATGCAGGGAGGCAATGATTTCCCTGAGGGTCCCGTCAACGACCGTTCCTGGCGGGATCGCTCCCGGAAGATTCGTCTCTGAAAGATTTGTTCCCGAAAGGATCGTTCCCAGAAAGTTTGTTCCCGGAGGATCGGAGGACGGAGCTGCTTGCAAGTCTTCTCTCGGCCAATCTGGAGAATGGATGGGCGATGGCGACTGCCACACATCAGGGCATTCCTCTCCATCAGATCGGGCCCTTCCCTCTTGCTGTACTCATTTCTTGCTAGATGGGGTTGCCGTCCCATGCTGCTGCACACGTGGAGGCGCCATCTTGCCTGAAAGCTCAGGGGGAAAGGACCGAAATTCCTAAGGAAATACTGAATATTCTCCAGTCCTCTGTGTTCCCCCGGGGTGTGTGGGTTCCTGCGATCACCCGACATGCATTTAAAGGCTTCAGGACCAAGGCTAAACAGTTTGTCCCAGGTCTAGGTCCGGCAGAGCTCCAGAGACACTTCTTCACTCGGCCATTGCTAAGCCACGCCCTTCTGTTTCTTCTTTCGGTCTTCTTCCTTCCTCTCTTCTTCCTCAGACTTCATCTTCTCCCTTCTCCGCCCCCCGTGCCCGCTCACACTGACTGAACGATCTCTAGATTCACACTAATGTAAAGATGAATGGTGGTCACTACACTCACGCTGAATGAACGATCCCTAGATTCACACTAAACTGATATTCTAAACTGACAATGGAATAACAATAGCACACAAACTGTCTTGTAGCCCTGTTCTATCTCTCTCCATGCTGATATCACACTAAAAATGGCAGCTATGGAAAGAATACTTTTATAGTGTGGGGCGGCACTAAGGGCAATGAACCATGATTGGATAGAGTAATCATGAAAGTGTCCAATCAGAGCTCTGACAGGACTTCAGCTAATCAGGGCCTCAATGCACTGTGCGGCGGCTCAGTGTATCGTGGTCGTTCGGGGGGGTGGCGAACAAATGGTCGAACGCCCGATAACTTGGGTATTCAGTGAACGGGCAAACAGCCTATGTTCAGTCTGAACTCATGCTCAGGCTGAACCATTTGCCCATTCCTAGCCAGCAATTTAAACTGTACCTTTTTTCACATCCTACAGCAAGACTGAAAAAAATTACCCTTTGAATCTACAGGGTGGGCCATTTATATGGATACACCTTAATAAAATGGGAATGGTTGGTGATATTAACTTCCTGTTTGTGGCACATTAGTATATGTGAGGGGGGGGGAACTTTTCAAGATGGGTGGTGACCATGGCGGCCATTTTGAAGTCAGACATTTTGAATCCAACTTTTGTTTTTTCAATAGGAAGAGGGTCATGTGACACTTCAAACTTATTGGGAATTTCACAAGAAAAGCAATGGTGTGCTTGGTTTTAACGTAACTTTATTCTTT
>BLSH010029916.1:410484-426274 GCA_018402905.1 Glandirana rugosa
AACCACTCCAAATTTTTTAAGATGTCCAGAGCGAGAGCAATAATTCTAGCCCTAGACCTCCTCTGTAGTGCAAAACTGCTAACCTGTAGAATTTTTTAAACCTCACCAATAGAGATTTTTAAGTCGCAAAGTTTGTCGCCATTCCGCGAGCGGACGCAATTTTGAAGCATGACATGTTGGGTATCATTTTACTCGGCGTAACATTATCTTTCACAATATGGAAAAAAATTGACCTAACTTTACTGTTTTCTTATTTTTTAACTAAAAAAAATGAATTTATTCAAAAAAATGCACGCTTGGAAGACCGCTGCGCAAATACGGTGTGACATAAAGTTTTGCAATGACCACCGTTTTATTCTCTAGGGTGTTAGAAAAAAAAATATATATAATGTTTGGGGGTTCTAAGTACTTTTATAGCAAAAATACCTGTTTTTAAGTCGTAACACAGAACCCAAAAAACAGGCCCGGTATGGAAGTGGTTAAGCACCTCCCGGATGACACTGGGTTCACCTTTCATCGGGGTAATAGTCAGAGTAGGATAGATAGGTTTTTTTTTTAGGAGACCTCTTCTTTCTTGCCCCCGCGGTGCAGGCAGTGGAGTTCTCTGATCACTGTATGCTATCTGTGGTCTTGAATGCTTCAGACACCCCTCAGAGGGGCAAGGGCATCTGGAGATTGAATTTGACTCTCCTCGAGGAAGAACATGTTAGACAATCCTTTGAGGAATTCTTTCAGGCACAGGTGACCATCCTGGACTTTTGTAGGAGCAAGGCTGAGTGGTGGGAGCTGACCAAAAAGAGGATTGCTGGATTCTTCAGGGGCCTAGCCAATAGAAAACAGTTTGATAAATACATGACCTACCAATGTTTACGGAGGAAGCTGGATATTCTTGTCTCGAGAGGAGGAGATCCTGGGGCAATCTCCGAAGTGAAACTCCTTCTCAGGAAATGTCAATATGACCGGCATGCCTCTTTGGTTCTGGAGAGGGACTATGGGAAGTACAACTCGCCTGACTCTTACCAGAACTGCAAACAAGGTGTAGCTGTTAAAGCGGTCATTGGCTTTAAGGATAGTACAGGTTCCTTGACAAAGTCCAGGTCAGGGATCCTGGAGGTCGTGAGGTCCTTTTATGCTGACCTTCTTGGGAGGAAAGAGCTTGACTGTGACAAGATGGAAAGCTTTTTGGACTCTACTCCAGGTCTAAATGGTGGAGATGTTCCATTGATGAATTTGATAGAGGAGATCACAGTTGAAGAGGTGATGAGGGCAATTGAACAGCTTGCCATCAAAAAGTCACCTGGCCCAGATGGCTTGACGGCTGAGTTTTACAAAGCCTTTAAGTCTATTCTGGCCCCACATTTGGTTGAGGTTTTTAACAGTTGCCTTGCTGAGGAGATGCTTCCCCCTTCAATGAGACACTCAGCTGTGATTCTTCTTTCAAAAGGTAAAGATCCTTCGATGATTGAGAATTGGTGCCCCATCAGCCTTCTCAATGTCGATAGAAAGGTACTGGCAAAGATTTTTTTCTGGCGCCTATCGTCAGTAGCAGAGTCTTTGCTTTCTCGCCATCAGCACTGTTCGGTCCAAGGTAGGAGCACCTTCACAGCGGTTTTAGCTGTCCGGGAGGCCTTGGAGCGGTGCAGGGCTGCAGGCTGGGGAAAGTATTTGCTGGCATTGGATCAGGCAAAGGCTTTTGATCGTGTTAACCATGAGTACCTGTGGTTGCTCCTTAGTAAGTACGGTCTGCCAGGTGGTTTCGTCGATTGGTTGAAAGTCTTGTATAAGGGGGCAGAAAGCTTTCCCCTTGTTAATGGTTGGGTTGGACAGTCCCTTGAGGTTGGCTCCGGGGTGCACCAGGGTTGTCCCCTGAGTCCCCTGCTCTGTGTTTGCAATTGACCCCTTCATCAGGAGACTAGAGAGTGGCATGTTATGTGGGGTACCAGTGGGGCTCCCAGGTGAGCCGCCTTTGAGGGTTGTTGCCTATGCGGACATGAGTCAGTGATCGTCACTGGGACAGATGAAGCGGAGGAGGTGGTCTCGTTGACATCACGGTACTCTGAAGCATCTGGCTCCAAAATCAATCAGGAAAAGAGTGAAGTTTTCTGGATGGGAAAGGAAGGTGAGGGGTTTGACCTCCCGGACACCTTTCCAGTGCCCCAGGAAAAAATGAAGATACTAGGCATTGAATTTGGACCTGGCGATTATGGCCTCAAAAACTGGGAATGCAGGCTGGAAATTGTCAATACTAAGGTGGTCAGCTGGAAGAGATGGAAGTTATCTCTGAGGGAAAGGGTTGATTTGATCAAGACTAACCTGATTCCTATTTTCTTGTATGTCAGCTTTGTCTGCATCTTGCCAGTATCTCTCCATGCTAGGATCTATAGTGTGTTCTTTCAGATGCTGTGGGGGAACAGACTCAACCCCATCAAGAGGAATGTCACCTATCTATCCAGGAGGGAGGGTGGCTTAGTTATGGTCAATCCAGTTGTTTTCTTTTCACTGCTATTTCTCAAGTTTAACATTGGTAATATGCTTGCAGCAGAACCTCCTGGATGGGCAGGCATGTTTAGATCTTGGTTTAGGCCTTTTCTACGACTTTGGGAAGAAGGTGGCCAAGTGAAGAATCGCAGGGGTCATCGTGGTCAGCTACCAGACTATGTCGCTCCATGCCTGAAGTTACTGCGGCAGTGGCGATTGTCGGTTGAAGATCTCAGATCGGTTCCGAGGAAAGTCCTTATGACCCGAGTCTTGAGCGAAGTCTTTCATGACCCACTGGCCTTAAGGGATTGCCCAGGCCCAATTTTGAGGGCAGGGTTAAGGCTGATTAATTTGGATAGAGTCCCCCTTAAATTTAGGGATCTGGCCTGGTTATGTTTCCACGGGAGGCTCTATGTTCGGGGCAATTTGAAATTCCGCAGTGAGATGGATCGTAGCTGTCCTCGGGAGGAGTGTGCAGGTGAGGAGGAGACTATGGACCATTTTCTGCTTCATTGCCCTTTTAACATAGAAGTCTACACACAGGTGGGGAGGGCCCTCGGTGTTCCTTTCCTCTCCAGGCTGAGTTATGCTGAGTGGGTGTATGGAGCATTCAATACTGCTGGGGTTTTTTGTTCAGATACACTTTTTTTAGTTAGTCTAGTAGTCCGTTATTTCACCTGGAACGCACGGTGTCAGGTCACCACTCGGCATAAAATCCTTCCTGTTCAGGTGGTGGTGAGGGACATTTTGCATGAGGTGGGGAAGATTCGGGTGCTTGAGAGAGACAAGCGGAGTCAGGGGGCTTGGTTGAAGACGTGGAGGGGTTTCCAGCCTCCCTGACTGCCAGGAGTCTCTTTGCCGGGTGTGGCTTTATATCTCTTATCACCCTAAATTTTATTTATGAGTAATTTTTGAAAAATGGCTGCATACATAGGTGATGGGTTGTGCTTCTTAGGCCGTCTCTGCTGCTTTATGTAAATAGTTTTCTAAGTTTTTTGGTAATGAACTTTGTATATATTGTATATATTCTGATTGATTTCTGTTGATGTAATGTAATATGGTTTTGTTTTTTACTTTTGTATAAAATGGTTGCTTGATTCTTTTTAATAAAAGATCAATAGTGTCCCATCATTGGTATCAGTGGAGGGAATAGTGCCCCATCATTGGTACCAGTGGGAGGAATAGTGTCCGATCATTGGTATCAGTGGAAGGAATAGTGCCCCATCATTGGTATCAGTGGGAGGAATAGTGTCCGATCATTGGTATCAGTGGGAGGAATAGTGCCCTGTCATTGGTATCAGTGGGGCGAATAGTGCCCCATCATTGGTATCAGTGGGAGGAATAGTGCCCCATCATTGGTATCAGTAAGAGGAATAGTGCCCCATCATTGGTATCAGTGAGAGGAATAGTGCCCCATCATTCGCATCAGTGGAAGGAATAGTGCCCCATCATTGGTGTCAGTGGGAGGAATAGTGTCCAATCATTGGTATCAGTTGGAGGAATAGTGCCCCATAGTTGGTATCAGTGGGAGGAATAGTGTCCGATCATTGGTATCAGTGGGAGGAATAGTGCCCCATCATTGGTGTCAGTGGAGAAATAGTGTCCATTCATTGGTGTCAGTGGGAGGAATAGTGCCCCATCATTGGTGACAGTGGGAGGAATAGTGCCCCCTCATTTGGGTCAGTGGGAGGAATAGTGCCCCATCATTGGTATCAGTGGGAGGAATAGTGCCCCATCATTGGTGTCAGTGGGAGGAATAGTGTTCCATCATTGTTATCAGTGGGAGGAATAGTGCCTCATCATTGGTATCAGTGGGATGAATAGTGCTCCATTATTTGTGTCAGTGGGAGGAATAGTGCCCCATCATTGGTGTCAGTGGAAGGAATAGTGCTCCATCATTGGTGTCAGTGGGAGGAATAGTGCCCCATCATTGGTATCAGTGGGAGGAATAGTGCTCCATCATTGGTGTCAGTGGGAGGAATAGTGCTCCATTATTGGTGTCAGTGGGAGGAATAGTGCCCCATCATTGGTGTCAGTGGAAGGAATAGTGCTCCATCATTGGTATCAGTGGGAGGAATAGTGCCTCATCATTGGTATCAGTGGGAGGAATAGTGCTCCATCATTGGTGTCAGTGGGAGGAATAGTGCCCTTTCATTGGTGTCAATGGGAGGAATAGTGCCCCATCATTGGTATCAGTGGAGAAATAGTGTCCATTCATTGGTGTCAGTGAATGGAATAGTGCCCCAAGGGCCAGATCAAGTCAAGCAAAGGGCCAAAGTTATATGAGGTGTGCTGCCCTGCTTAGAATTGTGTATCTCAATATAAAAGTAAAGTTGTATAACAATTATTTAGATGTTGTGTGTACACCTCTAACAACTTCAGCCCTGGAAAGGATTTCCCACTTTAGGATCAGAGCACTTTTTGTTATTCGGCACCGCGTCAATTTAACTGACAATTGCGCCGTCATGCAACGTTTTTCCCAAACAAAATTTACATCTTTTTTTCCCCACAAATAGAGCTTTCTTTTGGTGATATTTGATTACCTCTGTGGTTTTTATCTTTTGCGCTATAAACAAACAATGAGCGACAATTTTGCAAAAAAAAAAAAAAAAACAATATTTCTTACTTTTTGCTAAAATACAAATCCATAAAAAAATGAAAAAAAAAATGTATTCTTCAGTTTTGACCGATTTATATTCTTCCTTATATTTTTGGTAAAAAAAAAACACAATCTGCGTATATTGATTGTTTTGTGCAAAAGTTGCCGCGTTTAGAAATGATGAGAATTAATTTATGGGTTTTTTTTTTACTAGTAATCTAAGATTTTTAGCGGGACTGCGACATTGCGGCGGACTTGTCAGTCACTTTTGACACTTTTTTGGGACCATTGGCATTTATACAGCGATCATTGCTATGAAAATACAGTGATTATTGTGTAAATGTCATTGGCACGAAAGGGGTTAACACTAGGGGGGCGATCAAAGGGTTAACTGTGTTCCCTGAGAGGTGTTACTGACTGTGTGGGGGCTGGGATGATTGGGGGAGGAGAGAGATTGCGGCTCCCATATACAGGGAGCATACGATCGCTCTCCTCCCCTGTCAGAACGGAGATCCATTGTTTACATATGCGGACCTCCATTCTCTCAATGAGGGGGAGCGATTGCGGGTAGCCGGCGGACATTGAGTCCGCCCTACCCGCTCCCTGGCTCCTCCGATACACAGTGAGCGCCACAAAGCTCGATCTGGCAGCCGCCGTCAGGTGGTAAAGTGGTTAAACAAATAAAGTGAGATGCTGTTATCTGTGCTTCAGTTTTTTCACCTCCGTGCTCACTAGCCTCTCACCTTAAGCCCCATACACACTATACAATTTTCTGTAGACTTTGTCTTCAGATTTACCAAAACCATGTAGTATAAGGGCCTGCCTAATTGCATGCAAATTGAAACTCTTAAGGTTTGACCTCATATTATATGGTTTTGGTAAATCTGAAGACAAAGGTCTACAGAAAATTGCATAGTGTGTATGGAGCTTTAGGTATAAGCCTTAAGCAATATCAGTACTGATCGCTATGGCCTCCTTTCACCACTAGGGGTCCTCTTTGTGCTTCTCCCCTCCTAAACTCAGATGATATGATGCAATATTCCCTGGCAGGGGCATAACCACAGGGGTTGCATAGGCTGCAATTGCAACCGGGCCCCATGGTCCAGGGGGCCCGTTTGCCTCCCATGTACACCTGGATTGGAGGAATGGCGGTGGCTGCATTTAGAGAAACCAATCTCCTCCATTTTCCTCTATCCAGCTTACTTGTCTTCTTCTGTTCCCAGGGTCCCTGTGTGCTTTCCTGGTCCCCCCACAGAGCTGCTGTTTTCCCCCCTCCTCTCTCTGCCAGCTGCTGTAGAAGATGTGTCATGATGGAGAGATGGGAACGGGTCAGTAAATTTGTCATTTACCGGCTCCTTCCTTTTCTGAATGGACAGAGTCAGTGATTGGTACCAATCGGTTCATTCATAACTGAAGCATAGTAAACTGTTTTTTACTATACTTCCATTTCTGAATGAATGGGAGGCTCGGTGCACAGCTATTCCTGTCCATTCATTCTGTGCAGCTGAGGCTACACAGATGGAGATTGAGGGCTGAGGTTTGTTTAGACCCCTGATATCTCATCAAAGCCCCCCAACAGAGCTCCTAAAAAAATTGTAAAAATAAGATTGTAAAAGGAATAAAATGAAATGGTAAAAAAAGAATAAAATTTAAAATGAAAAACTACTGACACCAGTGAGGGAACTATCAGGATTGCAAAGGTTGCAATTGTGCCCGGGCCCTGGCATTTCACCACCATGGGGGGGCCCGAAGATGGCAGAAAGGGGGCACCGCTGCAGAACTTGTGAAAGGGCCCCGCTGCCGTATCATAATAAAGGGACCCGCGATGGGAGTAAAGGGCCCCAGGATCAGTGGGAAGAGGGAAGGGCCCTGGCCAGGGGTCAGGGGGGTCCTTCATAATTTCTTGCTCCGGGGCCCTGAAGGTTCCAGTTACGCCTCTGTTCCCTGGGGTTCACCTTAGGTTATCCTTGGATGATTCACTCAGAATATGAGGAGAAAAATAATCTCATAGCGTGATCCCATTTCAGTAAGAATGTTTTATTAGAAGAAGTGGTAAATACACTCACATTTCAGGTAAAAATTATAGGCATAAATCCACGAGTGGGGAACTCGTGACCATGTGGGCGTCACTTCCAATGTTCCTCCAATCTCTCCCTGTGCGTTACGTCACCTCACGTGACTTCCTCAGGGGATTATGGGGGGTGTGGGAAGTGAGCTTATATATGGCAATGTTAATTGGTTTAGACACGGCGGCCATATTCTAGAAGCCCAGACTGCTCAGGTTTTTCTTATGGGCAATTTCATGCATACTGGCATTACGGCATATCATTTAATTTATCACATTATAGGTGTCCGAATAACAAGTAAATACAGCCACAGAGATATATAATGGGCAAATGTTATGCACCATCGGAAAGATGCGGGCACTGGTTAAGTGGTGCAGTCTCCCATTCCTCTTGTAAAAGGTTTGGTAACACTGTCCTAATCTCTTTCCATCACTAGATAGTATAACATGAACTGGGCTATAATAATATCCATATCAATTAGCAATTATAATAACATAATTATACTCATAAAATACTCATAAAATGCTAGTTAGCTTAACCTTAGCAGGACGGCAGCAAAGTGGTTCGAAATCGCGAACCGCCATCACTTGACGGCGGCTGGGAGTGCACGGATCGTGAGCACGTGCGTGCCACCAGTGGCACGCTCACACGCTCACTGTGTTCCAGGGGAGCCAGGGGGCGGGTAGGGTGGAATTGATGTCGGCTGGCTACCCCGCAGTGACAAAACGGAGGTCCATGCATGTAAACAACGGATCTCCATTCTGACAGAGGGAGAAGGAGTATGTTCCCTGTATATGGGAGCCGCGATCCCTCCCCTTCCCCACTCAGCCCAGCCCCCACACAGTTAGAACACACACAGGGAACACAGTTATCCCTTAGAGCCCCCCCAGGTTAACCCCTGCACTGCCAATGGCATTTACACAGTAATCCGTGCATTTTCATAGCTCTGATCGCTGTATAAATGCCAATGGTCCCAAAAAAGTGTCAAAATGGTCCGACAAGTCCGCCGCAATATCGCAGTACCGCTAAAAATCGCAGATTGCCACCATTACTAGTAAAAAATAACTAAAAAACCCATAAATTAATTCTCATCATTCGTTAAAGCTGCAACTTTTGCGCAAACCAATCAATAAACGTCGATTGAGATTTTTTTTTTTTACCAAAAATATGAGGAAGAATATAAATCGGCCAAAAATGATGAAAAAATAGTTTTTATATATATATATATATATATATATATATATGGATTTGTATTTTAGCAAAAATTAAGAAATATTGTTTTTTGTGCAAAATTGTTGCTCTTTTTTTGTTATTAGCGGTGATCAGAAGTGACGCAGGGGGGATCAAATACCACCAAAAGAAAGCTCTATTTGTGGGGAAAAAAAAGGACGCAAATTTTGTTTGGGTCCTTGGCCCTTCCGGGGCTGAAGTGGTTAATCATTTGTTTTTTTTTTGTTTTTTTGCGTTAGTTGTAATAATCTCCCTTTGATAATAAGTTTAATATATTTAATAGAATAAAATGAAATTGAGAAGAAATTAAATTAAAATAAAAATAAAAGTAAAAATAAAATAAAAATAGAATTAAATTAAATTAAAATTAAATAAAAATAAAATCTAATTTAAAATCTGGAAATATCTACCTACATGTGTAATAGATAATAGGGGTGTATGAGGAATGAAATATTGATAGCTTGATTGTTCGCTAATATAATAAATTATTAAAGGGTATATGTATGGAAAGGGTATTACTATAATGCAGGTTACGTCTTCTTAGATATAACTAATAGATATATAATTTGTGATGCCTTATTACTTTGGAGTACAGGATAATTATGGATATATAGTATGCAAATCTGCGCACAGTGCATATTTTGAGGTATTAGAAATCACTGATGAAGCAGTTTATGTCAAAATCTATGTTCATCCCATGTGGGGTGAGGGTGTCCATTAGGAATATACACTTGGATTCTAATTGGCTAAGGGTTCTAATCTTGTGATCTCCTATCCAATGTCTTCTATATGGTTTTATGCCCCAAAATTTTACATGTCCAGATTTCTTTGGTGATATTTGTTAAAGTGCCTTGAGACACTGTGTTTCGGGTATCCTTTTTTGTATATTTTGTATGTGCTCTTTTATCCTCTTTTTTTTAGGGGTCTCTTAGTGCGTCCTACATAAACTGTCCCTTCGTATTGCATCCTATGAATTCATTAATTTTGTGTGTGGCTCCTGTGCTGGTAAATTTGAAGCTGTGTTTTCTTTTGTTAATTTTTTTTTTTGTCCATGTACAGGCTGTTAGAGAAGATCCTGTGAAAAAGGCACTTTCTGAACTATTTGAGCGCTCCCGCGCGTTCCCGCTCTATTTCTGCTCAGGAAGCCCTGCAGCAAGTGCTGTCTGATCTACAGCATGTGCCCGGTTCATGAGAGACCTGTAACCTGTTGTTTTGTTCCTGTGACCCGGCCTGCCCCTACTCTGTCTGATCTCTGCCTGCACCGACCCCGGCTTGCCTGATCCCTCTGTACTTCTTTCACCTGCCTGTTTACGAACCTGCTTGGACTTGACCATTCTCCTGCCGGCACCCTTGTACTGCACCGCCAGCCAGTTGCCGAACCTGCCTGCACCGACTCTTCTCCAGTGTCTGTGGCCATCCAGACCACCTTGACTGCCAGCTCCGCAACTCTGCTTCAGCCCTTCCGGATTGTTACTTCCTGGACCACATCTGTTGCCCCGCAGGTCATCTCTATCTCCAGCAACCCTACAGACCTTCAGCTGGTGGACATTACCGGACTACCATAGGCACTCTTACCTCCCCGTGCTCTTGTGGCCGCTGCCTCACTCCCAGCGGTCTCTAGAACCGGGGCTGTAGGGGAGACCATCCCCTGCCACCAGACTCACTACCTGGTAGGTAACAGTATCAGACAGCCATGGCTGAGTCTGCAAGGGGGGCCTCTGCCCTATTTGAGGTCAACCAGCGCCTCACGGACCTCACACAGGCCATCAGGTCCCTGAAGGGCAAATATGCCAGTCTCGAGGAGCAAGTCCTGACCTTCACCCAGGCTTCTACAACCACAGCTAGTCTGGACTCTGTCATCCCAGTGCCTGCCCTGGAGCCGTGGGTACCCATCCCAGACAAGTTTTCCGGAGATCGGTCCGAATATCGGACCTTCTGCAATGCCTGCCAACTCTACTTCACACTACTGCCCCTAACCTTCTGGTCAGAATCCACCAAAGTGGGGTTTGTTATCTCCCTGTTATGGAATCAGCCCCAGGCCTGGGCCCATCATCTGCTGGAAACCAAGGACGTACGGCTTGAGACCCTATCCTCCTTCTTCCAGGCCATGTCCCAGTTATACGATGACCCGCTATGGGCTGCCACAGCCGAATCTGTTCTCCATTCCCTCAGACAGGACGGCCGACCCGTCGAAGATTACGTCTCTGACTTCAGGCGCTGGAGCACAGATACCAGTTGGAACCTCGCCGCCCTTCGGCACCAGTTTTGGCTGGGCCTATCAAAGGGCCTTAAAGATGAGCTAGCCCGGGTGGGAGTTCCGAGTTCCTTGGAACTTGTCCATACGGATTGATCGCCGGCTGCGAGAGCGCAGGCGGGAGAAGCTGGCACCGCACAAGGCCTCCGCTCGGCCTTGCCTTTCCCCTGAAGAGTGGGCACGCAGGCTCCAGGGCAATCTCTACCTCTACTGCAGTGAAGCAGGCCATTACGTGCATGAGTGCCCAGCCAAACACCCAAGAGGGTTCTGCGGCTCCTCCATGGGACAGACACCACTGACGGCCAAACCGGCCCACCTAGCCTTCCCATCTCCTTCCGCTTGCCCAGGAGGTCAGTCTCTATCACGGCTATTGTGGACTCAGGGGCCTGTAGCTGATTCATTGATGTGGACTTTGCAGCCAAACATCAAATTCCACTCCACCCAAAGAAGCAAAGTTTCTCGGTGTTCTTAGCCGATGGGTCTCATGTCAAGTCCGGGCTGGTATCCAAGGAGACCCCACCTTTGCTGACCACCACTCTCTCTGACCATAGTGATCTGCTACGGCTGGACGCCATCACCTCTCCCTTGTTCCCGGTCATTCTGGGCCTGCCCTGGCTCCAAGCCCACAACCCTAGGATCACCTGGAGTTCTGGATCACTCCAATTTCAGTCCACCTATTGCCAGAAACACTGCCTTCCCATGCTCGTCCTGCCTTCCCCGAACCTGATGTGTCTGGACTCTGACCTTGACTCCCGTCAGAAAGTACCCCGAGTCTACCACAAATATTTGGACGAGTTTAGCAAGCAAGGGGCAGACACGCTCCCTCCGCACCGCTCCTACGACTGCCCAGTCGAGCTCCTTCCAGGAGCAGAGACCCCATTTGGAAAGATCTTCCCGTTGTCTGAGAAGGAGTTAGGAGCACTAAAGGACTACATCAATGAAAACCTGCAGAAAGGGTTCATCTGTCCATCCACTTCCCCAGCCGGTGCGGGAATCTTCTTTGTAGAGAAGAAGGATCACACGCTCCGGCCGTATGTGGACTACCGAGATCTGAATAAGATTACGGTGAAGAACCGCTACCCCCTTCCCTTAGTACCAGAACTCTTCCAGTGCCTACGCGCTGCTACCATTTTCACGAAGCTGGATCTAAAAGGGGCATACAACCTTATCCGCATCCGGGAAGTGGATGAGTGGAAGACCGCATTCCACACGCGATTCGGGCATTATGAATATCTTGTTATGCCCTTCGGATTATGCAACACCCCTGCAACCTTCCAGTTCTTTATTAATGATATCCTCAAGGACTTCCTGGACATTTTTGTCATAGTCTATTTGGATGACATCCTTATTTTTTCATCCTCACTGGAAACCCATCGAGGGCATGTCAAGAAGGTTCTCTGCCGCCTCCTACAACACAAACTGTATGCCAAACCCGAGAAATATGAATTCAAAAGACAGAGCATACAGTTTCTGGGACTGGTCATCTCCCCGGGAGGCATTGAGATGGATCCACAAAAAGTGTCCGCCATCCTGTCCTGGCCTGCTCCTACCAATAAAAAGGGGGTCCAGCGGTTTGTTGGATTCTCCAATTTTTATCGTATATTTATTAGGAACTTCTCACTCATTATATCTCCCATCACTCAGCTCACCAAGCAGGGAATCCGGTTCCACTGGACCCCGGAGACACAAACTGCCTTCACCACTCTGAAGGGACTCTTCACGTCTGCTCCCGTACTGCGCCACCCAGATCCAGCTCTGCCCTACATTCTGGATGCTGTTGGGGCGGTTCTTTCCCAAAGCTCCGGGCTCAAGGGCCTAGTCCATCCAGTGGCCTTCTTCTCACGAAAGCTTGCCTCAACCAAAGGAACTATGATGTGGGAGACCGAGAATTCCTGGCCATCAAGGCACCTTTGGAGGAGTGGAGATACCTGCTAGAAGGGGCAACTCACTCAATTATAATCTACACGGATCACAAGAATCTTGAGTACCTCAAATCTGCCAATTGCCTCAGACCCCGCCAGGCCCAATGGGCACTATTCTTCTTGAGATTCTTTTTCCATATAACGTACCGGCCCGGATCCAAAAACATAAAGCCTGATGCATTATCTTGCATGTTCGAAGACCCGAAAGAGCCAGCAACCCCTGATACTATTCTGTCAGCTGGGAACTTCCTGCTTCTACAGACAGACCTTTTGCTGCAGTTAAAGCAGGCCTCTACAGGAACCTCTGATCCTATCAGGAACACCTTGCAGGTTAGAGAGGGTCTTTTGTGGAGAGGACATGAAATCTTTGTCCCGAAGGAGGTCTGAGTAGCCATCCTAGGTCTGTGCCATGACCACCCCTTGGCCGGTCACTTTGGAATCCACAAAACCTTAGAGCTGGTGCAGTCACCTTTTGGTGGCCTGACTTGGAAAGGGACTGTAAGGACTACGTCACTTCCTGTCCCATCTGTACTCGAAACAAAGTTCCTCGGAACAAGGTCTGGGGCTTGCTTCGACCTCTGCCAGTACCAGACCGACCATGGGCCATGATTTCTATGGACTTTGTAGTGGAGCTGCCTCCCTCAGAGGGTTTCACAGCCATCTTCATGGTGGTCGACCGGCTGACAAAAATGGGCCACTTTGTGCCCTTAAAAGGAACACCTTCTGCTCCAGAGACCACTCGGGTGTTCATTAAAGAGATTGTCCGACTTCGGGGGGTACAATTCACCTCAAGATTCTGGAAAATCCTATGCAGAATGTTGAAAATTAAAGTGTCACTGTCATCAGCCTACCATCCTCAGTCCAACGGGCAAACGGAGCGGACTAACCAAACTCTAGAGCAGTACCTCCATTGCTTCTCCTCTTTTCTTCAGGATGACTGGTTATCCCTTCTGCCGATGGCGGAATTCGCTTATAACAACTCTTGCCAATCCACCACCAAACAGTCCCCGTTCTTTGAGAACTTTGGGTTTCACCCCACATTCTTGCGAGACCTGATTCCCAAATCCTCCATGCCTGCTGTTCAAGACATTCTGGATTTCTTTGCCCGCAACAACAAACTGCTGCAGGAGGCTATGTGCAAGACACAGGAGGACAGAAAAAAGATCTATGATAGGAAAAGGAGGGGGGAGCTGATTTTGAAAACAGGAGACAGAGTGTGGCTGGCTACTACTCACCTGAAATTGGCATGCCCATCAAGGAAATTGGGACCTAAGTATGTGGGGCCATTTCCTGTCAAAAGGAAAGTCAATGATGTCTCTTATGAGTTGATCCTGTCGGAGAGCGTTCAAATTCATCCAGTGTTCCATGTTTCGTTATTGAAGCCCGTGGCACCAGACCCCTTTCCCGACCAAGAAACCGGTCTACCTGCACCTGTGATAGTTAATGGAGATGAAGAATTTGAGGTGGAGGCTGTGTTGTACTGTAGAAGAAAAAGGGGACAAATACAGTACTTGATTAAATGGAGGGGCTATGGACCTGAGGAAAACTCCTGGGAGCCTGAACGAAACCTGCATGCCCCCGATCTGGTAAATGCCTTTCTTCACAGTCATCCACAAAGAGGAGCTCAGCTGGGCATCCGGAGGCTGCCCCTTGGGGGGGGGCAATGTTAGAGAAGATCCTGTGAAAAAGGCACTTTCTGAACTATATGAGCGATCCCGCGCGTTAACGTGCGCTCCAGCTTGCGCGCACGCGTGCACGCACCCTCACCGGAAACGGCGCCAAACGGCTCTATTTCTGCTCAGGAAGCCCTGCAGCAAGTGCTGTCTGATCTACAGCGTGTTCCCTGTTCCTGAGAGACCTGTAACCTGTTGTTTTGTTCCTGTGACCCTCCTGCCCCGACTCTGTCTGATCTCTGTCTTCACCGACCTATCCCTCCACCTTTGTCTGCTGGTCTTATTATTATATCTTTTCACTCCATCAGTCTTCTAATATCTGTTTGGACATCAATTGGTTCATATGTCTTCTTAATTTTCAAATTTCTTACATCCTGTACCACCATTCTCTTAAAGACTTCTATTTGTCTATTATATTTTACTGTAGGGTTGAAGGTTGACTTGTGTAAATCTCTATTCCATCTGTATCATCTTTGGTGTATGTAATGGGGTTACCCAATAAGTATTTTTTGATGTTCAATTTTCGTATATCATTTTGTACTCCAACAAATGTTTGGAATTTAACGGAAGCACAGAGAACAGCATCTCAACACTTCATTAACTATTGGTGGAGGGACTTTATTATAAACCCTATAGAACTTTATTACTGTTTAATTAATATTTTTTCTGATATTACCACAATGGACTTAATGAACTTTGAAACTGTTGGTTAACGAAATCATATAATGCACATATCTATGAATGTTTATTTATTGCACAAGTCACTTTATTTATTAATTTAAAGGTGTACACACCACATCTAAATAATTGTTATACAACTTTACTTTTATATTGGGGTACACAATTCTAAGCAGCGCAGCACACTTCATATAACTTTGTCACTTTTGTTAGCCAGGCAGGGCCAGCCCTACCATGGGTCTGGGTGGGTCCCATGGTCCCAGGCGGCCGCTGGAGAGGGGGGCAAATTTGACAGCCTCATTTTTTTCCCCAGCATTTTTGTGTGCAGGAGCACCGTGCAGCTCTTTGTCTGGCTGTGCGGGTGGGGATTTCCAGGCGTGAGAAGCTCCATGTCTCCCCCCGTTTTGGCGGGCAGATGATGCATCCCAGTGAGCGGAGACTCCAGGCAGCATGTGAGGCACAAAAGCAACTGGGCTGTCCCTGGAGCTTGTGGCTGCCCACTGAGCTTAGAAGCCGCCCACTCGATTCCCAGGATGGGGGGACTAGAGGACTGAAGTGATGGGGTCTCTTCCGAGTCCAGGCCCTATCTCCTCATCTCACAGGTGTCACTGCTGCCAGACACCATGCAGCCAAAGAAGAGACAGTGAGTACAACTGCCTATGATCTTATCTTCCCGGCACTGCCTACTCAGCACTGACCCCCCTCCTCTCCCAGCACAGCCACTGCCCCCGGTGTTCGAGGTCCCTGTCGGGTCAACGAAAACACGGAGTGTACGACGGACCTCAGAGGCGAGTGACCCTACGTAGTAGACGGGCGGTTTTGCCCCCCTCTGTACCTCGAAGAGTGCGGACCTTTAGGGGTGGGCGTGTCGGTCTGTTTCTCGACGTGCC
>BLSH010029916.1:437025-449244 GCA_018402905.1 Glandirana rugosa
ATATCCGTCCAAGATTTTGAATAAATAGGGCCACTCCACACTGTCGAATGCCTTTTTAGTGTCAAGTGACACAACCACCCTGGTAGGTGTACAGTCATGAGGGTATTGTAGATTATGAAACAGTCTGCGTATATTCATTCTAGTGGATCTTCCCGGTATGAACCCAGCCTGGTCACATCCTATCAACCTTCCAATTATCAAATTGAGGCGGTTAGCGATCACTTTAGCAAGAATTTTAACGTCCACGTTTATTAGGGATATAGGGCGGTATGAATCGCAAAGTAATGGATCTTTTCTGGGTTTTAGTAATAGAACAATTAATGCTTCCCGCATGGATGGTGGGAGGGTACCCTGTTTAAAAGCTTCATTATAGGTATTAAGGAGGAGAGGGCCCAGTAACGAGGCAAACTTTTTATACCACTCAGCCGGGAAGCCATCCAGGCCTGGGGTTTTATGATTTGGCAGTTGTGAAATTGCCATCTGAATTTCCTCTATCCTGATGGGGGCCTCAAGATCCTCCATTTCCTGATCAGTTAAACGCGGAAGCGGAATTTGTGCAAAGTACTCAGTCAAATGTGTATCTGAATAGTGGGCCCTTGTAGTGCATAGGTCTTTATAAAAGGACAGGAACGCGTCCACAATATCCTGCGGGTCGTCACTAATCCTTCCTTGTGGGGTAAGAATTCGAGGGATAGAGATAGGGTTATGATCTGGTCTAACCAAGTATACCAGGAGTCGCCCGGCTTTATTACCATGTTCAAAAATTTTTTGTGTTACGTGTAACATTCGTTTTTGAGTTAACTCCAGTAATTTGAGTTCATATTCTCTACGTTTAGTCAACCACGAATCTCGTCTCTGGGGTTCCGGGTGGGCAACATACTCCGCCTCAGCCGTCACCATCGCTTCCTCCAGTTCCCTAGTACATTGCACAGCATTTTTACGCAAAACACCTGTCACAGACATAAAGGCACCCCGCAATACAGCCTTGGAAGCCTCCCAGATATTGGAGGGGTCTGTAGACCCTCTATTGGTCCTCCAGTAGTCCACGATGTCTCTCTCGCAAGATTTCTGTACAATTTCATCCTCCAACCATTGCGGACCCATGCGCCACATGGCGGGCCCTTGTGCAGGCAGGAGGAGGAGATCCACCATTAGTGGCGCGTGGTCAGACACCCCCCTGGGCAGATATGACACAGACGATACCAGTGGGAGAGCATCGGGAGTAACAAATGCTAGATCAATACGAGACATTGTATGAAATGAATCAGAATGGCATGAATACTGGTAATCAGCGGGGTGTTTCCACCGCCAAACCTCCGTGAGGCCATATACTTCAACCCAATCTACAAAGGAGGGGCAAGATCTACCTCCTCCTCCCAAGCGGTCCATGGAAGGGTCAAGCACAGCATTAAAGTCACCTATGTACACTACCGGCCCAGGGCATCTGGCAACAAGGTTAAGAGACAATCTGGCAAATGGGGGAGGCATATAAATATTAACCAGAGTAAAGGTCTTTCTAGCAATTTGTATAGTGAGTATAATAAATTGACCCTCGGGGTCTGTTGTCACGGATACAATTTCAGCTGACAGTGATTTTGCTAATAAAATTGAGACACCCCTAGAGTATGTGGTATGGGTGGCATGGTACGAGGAAGTCACCCAGGCTCTTTTTAGCGAACGTATCCGTTCTTTAACTAAATGCGTCTCCTGGAGGCAAATAATGTGTGGTTTGTGCCGTCTAAGGAATGAAAAAATTAAGGACCGCTTGTGAGGAGAGTTTGCCCCCCTTACGTTCCAAGATATAATTTTTAGAGGCCTAGCCATTTATAAAATAAAATGTTTCCTATGTCAGAGAGGATAATACAGGAATCAATATCACATAGAGCAAGCCACAGAATACATTTTAGGTATACCCATATGTAGCACAGAAAAATCAGAAGTCTCGCCAGCAGTGAACAATAGGAAAAAGTAGTGTTAGAACAGACAAAAACCCACCCGACCTTGACCGGTCAACATATTCCCCCCCACCCCCACCCAGCCCACCCCGCTCTACCATCCCCAACTTAGCGAGCTTGGATCCCGAACCATTTGGAAGTTCAACATAAAACCTAAAAAGAAAAAAAAATTAGAAAACAATTCCCATGGCTGTGCCATGCAACGGGATGGGGTTAGTGAAGTGCATATCTAGCTCCATTGAAACATGACCAATGGTCCTGAAGGGATGATGTGATGCTCTGGATCGGCCATGTGACCACCAATGTATTTGTTCTCATCAATAACCCCATCAAAGAAGAAGTTTTGGGTAATGTAAGTGCTTTTGGATGTGATGTGGTCTATTGCAGTGTGGCCACCGGGTCGGTCAGATGGGAGAGCAAACAAATGTACCGGCCCCCTAGGGATTATGAAAGGACCGTATAGTCTGATGAAGGATAAGCTGCCCCTGTGCAGTCCCTGGATCCCAGGGGGGTGTAAGTAGAAATAAGAAACGTGTCAATAACAGCTCACCCTCCTCAGAGTTTGGAACCCTAAATGTAGAGTCGATGACCGTTAAAAATCCTTCCCAGGGACACCGATCGGAGGATAAATGCCTGGACCCAGCAGGGGTCCAACCATATGTGCCATCAGGGACCTAGTATAATAGCTGTAATCCTGGATAGAGTAGCTGACTGTCCACTACTATTGACCAGTACGTCCCCGTCGGCATTGCGGGCCAACATGATCGTCGAGCCACGCCATGGCTTCTTTAGGTGAATTGTAGAAATGGGCCTTACCGTCCCAAATAACCCTCAATTTTGCAGGGAAAAGCATAGCATATTGCAGGCCTTCTTGTCGGAGACGATTTTTTACTGCAGAGAAGGAGACCCGTTGGCGTTGGACGTCTGCTGAGAAGTCAGGATAGATGGATATGATGTTGCCATTATATTTGAGTGGGCCTTTCTCTCTGGCCAGTCGCAGAATAAACTTTGTCCTGGAAATTAAGGATTCGTGCAATCAGAGAACGTGGAAGAGCCCCAGGATTTGGTGCTCGCGGCGGAGTACGGTGTGCCCTTTCAATAAGGAAAGCATGGGACATATTTTCAACCCCTAGCACCTCTCGTAGCCAGGAATGCAAGAACCGCTCAGGGCGGGAACCTTCAGATCTCTCCGGGAACCCCACAAAACGAAGATTATTTCTCCTGGAGTGGTTCTCCAGGTCGTCGATTTTCGCACGGAGGGCCGCCATTTCAGCGGTGTGCGCCTGAACTGCGGCCGACAGTGGTTGCGCTGTATCTTCTAAAGCACTAATGCGTTCTTCAGCGGCTCCGGTTCTTTCCCTTAAAGTTTGCACATCTTGCTTCAATTTGGAATTGTCGATAGGGATAGTCTCGATTTGCAGCGATAAGGATGTTTTACAGTCCTGAATCGCTAGCATGATCTCAGCCAACGTAGGTTCTGCTGTGGGTGGACCAGCAATTGTGTTATCTGTAGGACTGTAGGGGGGATCTGATAGCATGTGCGATTCGCCCTGCGTTTTAAAAATAGCCGGGCCAGACCCGTCCATCCCCTGAGATGGTAATAAAGAAGGGGTTCCGTGTATTGAAGGTTGAGGTGCGCGCTCAGGACCTACCGCATCTCCCGCATCTTCCTGCCGCCTGAAGCGGGCCAAT
Source organism: Glandirana rugosa (assembly GCA_018402905.1). Classification (NCBI taxonomy): domain Eukaryota; kingdom Metazoa; phylum Chordata; class Amphibia; order Anura; family Ranidae; genus Glandirana; species Glandirana rugosa. The sequence continues at coordinate 440,673 of BLSH010029916.1, forward strand.
TGTTCTGTCGCTGAGGCAGTCGCAGGAGGGCCATATTTGACCATCATTCCGGCGTTGCGGGGGGGGACACAATTCCCACTCCCTGGTCCGGATGGTATACTAGAAAGGGGTACAGGAGCGTAGGGGATCGTTGATCCGTGGGAGAATGTATACTCTAGTGGATGTGTTACAGCTATAGGCTATACACATGTAGCAGAAGGAGTACTAGTTCCTAAATAAAAATTGCTCCCCCAGTCCACACCACCCACACTTCCACCTCAGTCAGTTCTCCTGGGGAGGTACAGGCAGTGGTCAGGGCAGATGTAGCACCAGATGTCCCCTATCCCCTGATGGAGAATACACAGCAGGCCTATGAGGGTGTACCAAGATGGCAGCCGCCCGGTTTTAGGCCTCAGTTCTCACCCTGTCCCCTCTACTCACAAGATCCACGATCAGATGGGTCTCTGGTGTGGTGTCTCCTCTTCTTGATGATCGGATCAGCAGCCTGGTGATGGCAGAATCATGGATGTCCCGGCCGCCGGAAGAACGGCGGCGCTCCGTGACTAGGCCTCAAGCCGGGGCCTCAATTTATGGATCCGGCCGGCCGGCCGGTAAAATATGCCCCAGGAGTCAGGATTTGATCTCCGCAAGGTGCCCTGTGGTGGTGGTCAGCTCTGCAGATGTCCAGAAGGGACAGATGACAAGGATGGTACAGGATTTTAATCAGGATGGCAGGAGCTCTCCAGATACACGTCTGCCTCTCTTCACATCCGGACATGCCCCCCCTCTTATTACAAACTTAACGCCACTAAATCCCAAATGTTAGGCATAAACATCCCACCTGCCACCAAAGAAGAGTTAATGAAGAACTTTCCATTCATTTGGGCGCCCAACACGCTAACATTCCTGGGAATCAAACTAACCCCAACCACCTTATATAAAGAAAACTATGTATCCTTCTTGAACTTACTTCCGCAACAACTCTCCCAATTAAGAACACAAGGTCTCTCTATAGCAGGTAAAATAGCTACCCTGAAAATTATGATCATCCCCAAACTTCTATATTTATTTTGCACCTTAATAATTCCAATACCCCAGAGTTTTCTAGTGTCAACACAGAAGCTCCTTAACCAATTCATTTGGGGGAAAATAAGCCCCTAGATGCGCATCTCAAATCCTGATACCAAGCGTATCCACATATTATAAGGCGTGTGTACTAGATCAGGTCCGCCACTGGTGGAACCCTCTCTCCTGCAAGCCCTGGTCGCAAATAGAGTCTCAGATCGCCCCCAATGGAGACCTACGAACCACCCTCATAGCCCTCAAACTAGGCGCCCCAGTACCAGCCTCCTCCACCCCGACCATACAAGCTTCACTGAGACTCTCGAATCTCGATTCCACATGGATCCCAGGGCTCCCCTCTCAAGAATACCCACCCCCATCTCGGTCCTACAACAGTTTATCCCAGACATTTACACCCAAAAATGGCAAAACAACGGTATTACTACCCTTAATGACCTATTCCATGGCAAAGAGCTCCAATCATTTGAAGCTCTCCATCAACGCTTTACACTTCCTAAGACCCTGCAATATCAAATATTAAGAATACACTCGTTCCTTCAGAAAAACCCACTGCCAGCCTTTATAGAACTCCTGACACAGGTATATACCTTTCTCTCGTCGACCTCCACCTCTATAAAAGGGATTGCACTATGTTATAGGGTTTTACACCCCCATGGCCGTTTTGAAAAGACACATACCATGCACAAGTGGGAAATGGCACTAGGTATGAACTTTCCTGACTCCTCATGGAAGCAAGCCATAATAACTACCTATTCATCGACCAAATGTGTGAATCACTGGGAAAACTTCCAGAAATTCTTGCACTTCTGGTATCTAACCCCGTTTAAATCTAAGATTTATCCATCCCATTCAAACCTTTGCTGGCGGAACTGTGGCGAAATAGGTACTCTACACCACACGCTATGGGCCTGTGTCACCATTAGATCATTCTGGAACAAAATTTTCTCTATACTATCAGAAATTTTAGGCCAACAGATCATACCCTGTCCAGGACTGACTCTCCTTCACCTAAATATCAACTCATGTCTCCCTAAACACAGAGTAATAGCAATACATCTTCTACTAGCTGCCAAAATTGCGATCACTAAACATTGGAACCCGACCCACCCTCCCCCAGGAGGTTATCCAGGCACTAAATCACCAGTGCGATATGGAAAACATTGTAGCATCGTCATCCCTCACTCGCCCAACATTTAAATACAACTGGGAAGCATGGCTACAGAATCCCAGGCGTACTGGAAAGCCCAATTAACTAACATAAAATGGGACAAGTAGGCTGACCCCCCCCATTTAGTTAACTAGTTTACTACTTTAAGCAGAGAGTACACACCTTCTAACATGTATCCACAAGCAGAACCGCCCCTCAGTGGATACGGAAATTTTAGATATCAAGATCATTCACGGCTACCTCAAACCCAGACACAGCAGGTTCCCATTAGGGGTGCCAGGGCATATCGAACCACTTGAATGAGTAAGGCCACTAGACGTGTAATGACCCTTTGATAATAAGGAAACGTATGATTGTCACTATTAAAAGGAATGTAAACATCCAGAAATAAGGATAACAGGTTCACTTTGTGGAGAGATCTGGGGTCAAAAAGACCCAAAATCTCTTCTTTACCTCCTTTAAAAGCAAAAAAAAAAAACATTTTGACCTTTTGCTTTAAAAAAAAAAGTGTACTCCCACCCTGGACTGAAAGTGATGTTATGACATCGCTCCAGTTCTCCAAGGCCATAGAGGCGATCAAAGACGATCTAGTGATTGCCCCGGTGTGCGCCTGTCGCTGGCGCTCTCTGTGATTGCCGTGTCTTTTGGACACAGCTAATCACAGATCAGGGTAAAGAGCCAATCACAGCCGGTCATCAGCAGCATTCCTTTGTTGTGACAGCATGAGGATATTAGAGAGTCATAAACGGCTAGTGTGAAAGGGGACATTTACATTGATAATAAGTGCAGCCCAAACAGTGCCCATCAGTGCTGTCTATCAGTGCCAATTAGTGCCCATCAGTGCTGTTTATCAGTGCCAATTAGTGACCACCAGTGCTGTCTATCAGTGTCAATTAGTGCCAATCAGTGCTGTCTATCAGTGCTAATTAGTGCCCATCAGTGCTTCTTATCAGTGCCAATTAGTGCCCGTCAGTGCTGCCTGTCAGTGCCAATTAGTGTCCATCAATGCCAATTAGTGCCCATCAGTGCTGCCTAACAGTGTCAATTAGTGCCCATCAGTGCTGCCTATCAGTGCTAATTAGTGTCCATCAGTGCCAATTAGTGCCCATCAGTGCTGCCTATCAGTGCCAATTAGTGCCCATCAGCACTGCCTATCAGTGTCAATTAGTGTTCATCAGTGCTGCCTATCAGTGCCAATGAATGTCCATCAGTGTCAATTAGTGTCCACCAGTGCTGCCTATCATTGTCAATAAGTGCCCATCAGTGCTGCCTATCAGTGCCAATTAGTACCCATCAGTGCTGCCTATCAGTGCCAATTAGTGCCCATCGGTGTTACTTATCGGTGCCAATTAGTGTACATCAGTGCTGCCTAACAGTGTCAATTAGTGCCCATCAGTGCTGCCTATAAGTGGCAATTAGTGTCAATTAGTGTCCATCAGTGCTGCCTATCAGTGGCAATTAGTGTCCATCAATGTCCATTAGTGCCCATCAGTTCTGCCTATCAGTGCCAATTAGTGCCCGTCAGTGCTGCCTATTAATGCTAATTAGTGTCCATCAGTGCTACCCAAACAGTGCCAATTAGTGCCCATCAGCGCTCTCTATCAGTGTCAATTAGTTCCCATCAGTGCTGCCTATCACTGCCAATTAGTATCCATCAGTAGATAAGGACAATCCGCAACTCCATACATGCTCTTAATCAATACAGATTTAAATGTTGTGAGCAAAGCCGTTATGGCTAAAACACGTTAACATCTACTGCATATCTTATGCAAATATAATAAATCTGGATTGATTAAGAGCATGTATGCAGTTGTGGATTGTCCTTATCAATTCAATATATTGGGAGCGGAGCAACTGCACATCCTGCACCCGACAGCTCAGGAGGAGTTTCATTGAACTGGGGTAGTAACATCTACCGCTATAAGTTGCTGATCACCGCCATTACTAGCATAACATTTAAAAAAAAAAAAAAAATTACAGTATATATCCCATAGTTTGTAGACACTATAGCTTTTGCGCAAACCAATCAAAATACACTTATTGTTTTCTTTGTTTTTTTTTTTACCAAAAATATGTAGCAGAATACATATTGCCCTAAATTTATGAAGAACTTAGATTGTTTACATTTTTTATTGGATGTTTTATAGCAGAATGTAAAAAAATATTGTTGTTTTTTTTTCAAAATTGTCGGTTTTTTTTGTTTATAGCGCAAAATAAATAAATAAATAAACAGAGTGATGATCAAATACCACCAAAAGAAAGCTGTATTTGTGGGAAAAAACGCACATACATTTTATTTGGGTACAGTGTTGCATGACTGCGCAAAAATGGCCTGGCTATGAAGGGGGGGGGGTAAATCTTCCAGAGGGCAAGTGGTTAATCACTTCAGCCCTAAAAGGATTTGCCCCCTTAATGACAAGGCCATTTTTTGTGATACAGCACAGCCCCTCTTAGAAGACAATTGCGCGGTTGTGCAAAGTTGTACCCAAACAAAATTGACATTGACATTTTTTCCCACAAATAGAGCTTTCTTTTGGTGGTATTTGATCACCTCTGTGGTTTTTATTTTTTGCGCTATAAACAAAAAAAGGCCGACAATTTTTTACTTTCTTCTAAACAAATGTATTCATCAGTTTAGGTCTATATATATTCTTCTACATATTTTTGGTAAAAAAAAATCGCAATAGGCGTATATTGATTGGTTTGCGCAAAAGTTTATTTACAAAAGCAAATCCCTGTACTGCCTCTGTACCCGGTGATCGCGGGTCACCGGCGAACATCGAATCCACTGGACCCATGGGTGAGCTCCCACGGCGTGCAGTGGGCACGCACGTGTGCTGGTTATACCACATTCACGAACCACCGTACAGGTACAGGGGTTCGCGCAAGCCGACCAACAGTATATCTGCGTGAGCTGGTCGGCAGGTGGTTAAAAAAAAACTTAAAAAAACAAATAAAGTACTTCCGTAAAAGAATCATACCATTTTAACATTTGTGCGTGAAAATATTTCTTCAAAACAAGAAAAACTTTCATTCTGTCTTGCTGGAATGCTCATCCCTCCTCCACTGTGTTGCCAGCTGTGTAAGGAGCAGGTTGTGTTCTCCGGTGTCCATTCTCCTCCTTCACACCACAGCCAATTAAGTTCTTGTGTGTGTGCTGCAGGTGGAGTGGCTCTGTGTTAAATCCTCTCTTGATGCTGCCCCCCCTTCCTGCCAACGGTGGCTCTAAGCCAATCAGGAGGAGGGAGAATTTGGACATGTAGTCCTTAACCACTTCAGCCCCGGAAGGATTTCACACTTTAGGACCGGAGCCCTTTTTGCGATTCAGCACTGCGTCACTTTAACTGACAATTGCGCGGTCGTGCGACGTTGTATCCAAACTAAATTTGCGTCCTTTTTTTACCACAAATAGAGCTTTCTTTTGGTGGTATTTGATCACTGCTGCGTCATTTCTGATTGCCGCTATAAACAAAAGAAGAGCAACAATTTTGCAAAAAAACCCAAATTTCTTACTTTTTGCTAAAATACAAATCCAAAAAAAATATAAAAAAAAATTTTTTTCATCGGTTTTGGCCAATTTATATTCTTCCTCATATTTGTGATTTAAAAAATTGCAATCGGCGTTTATTGATTGGTTTGCGCAAAAGTGGTCACGTTTACGGATGATGAGAATTAATTTCTGGGGTTTTTATTTTTTTTTTATTTCTTATTTGTAATGGCGGCGATCTGCGATTTTTAGCGGTACTGCGATATTTCAGCGGACATGTCGGAACATTTTGACACTTTTTTGGGACCATTGGCATTTATACAGCAATCAGTGCTATAAAAATGCACTGATTACTGTGTAAATGCCATTGGCAGTGAAGGGGTTAACCTGCAGGGGGCGCTCTAAGGGTTAACTGTGTTCCCTGGGCGTGTTCTTACTGTATGGGGGCTGCCCTAACAGGGGAAGGGAAGTGATCACAGCTTCCGTGTAAAGGAAGGCTGTGATCACAGTCCTTCCCCCTCTCACAGAACGGAGGTCCGTGTTTACGTACACGGACCTCCGTTCTCTCACTCCGGGGGGGGGGGCATCGCGGGTGGCTGGCAGAGATCGAATCCGCCGCACCCGCTCCCTGGCCCTCCCTGGACACAGTGAGTGCACGGGCGCGCCTACGGCGCTCACTGTGCGCGATCTGGCAGCCGCCGTCGTATGACGGCGTTTTGCCTTAAAGAGCCACTCTGTCACCGTCAGATGCCGATCGGTGGTCGGCAAGTGGTTAAAGTAGTACTGTACAATGGAAGTTAGAACTTCAAAACCCAGACTTCCCTGTTGACAAAGGAGGGGAGATCAGCTCTTTCCATGGCAATTCTTTGGAGATTGAGGGCAGAGCAGTGTGGGACCAAGAGAGTGTGGACCTGTTGCTGTGGGCATCTGCACAGAGAGGGGGCCTTGTGAGGGCCAAAGATCTAAGGACTGAGCTGTGAGAGTTTCTTGTTACTAAAGACAAGAGCTGGATGGACCCATTGCCACCTGTGCCTACTTTGGATCAGTGCTAAGAGACTGAGCCTTGTGAGGTCCTGTTTGTGAATTTCTGTGTTACTGGGGACATGATTCCTAAGGCCAATAGACTGCCAAGCATCCAGAACAAATTTCACAGAGTAAAGGTATTAGTGAGCAGATTCAGTCCTGCTTGTGACCCCACTGTTAGTGACCCAATACAATCAGAGACTGCCCTTTTTGCCTAAGACCCAAAAGTAGTTCACTTTATTCAGTTTTAAAGAGACAGTAACACATGCACCACCATACAGATTGGGCCCCACCATTAGCTGGCTGAAGAAGCAAGTCGGGTACTATATTCTGAACAGTTACTTGATAGGGGCAGCCCTGTCTCAGAAGAATATCCATATATATCTTGGTCTCTGTGAAGGGGATAAATATATACAGAGTGCACCCTGATACACTGCTAGTGGTTCATTGCATTAGAGGTACTGTGAGACTTTACTTATTTTACTGTTTATGTTGTTCATGATTCATATGGTTCACGGTTTATGATCATCTTTAGTAGTGCTGTTGACACCAGTTCGATTCTGCTTAGTGCCCTTGTGATCTGAACTATCTACCATATCTTAGTTGGTTCACATATCAGTTAGTTCACTGCATTCAAATGGATTTGTCTTCCTACTTATGATTCTTGTGCATTGCCTGCTTACTGTTAGTTACCCAAAACAATCAGTGACATGGACTTTCACTGTATTGTTCATTTAAGCACAAGAAACTCAATTTTGTTTGCGCTGTTGTAATGTGTTCTGTGGCCTTCACTTATCACACAGATACAATTTCTGCTAGAAGCGCTCTCTCTGTTTCTACTCCCCCTCCCCTCTCAATGTTTTACTTTTGCAATTGTTCTATTCACTAGTAGAGTTGAGTGAACCTCTGGAAGTTCGGGTTCTGCTGGTCCGGCTGAACTTCGGGACAAAGTCCGGGTTCGGGTCCGGACAGAACCCGAACGTTCGCACGGCCCCCGAACCCTATTGAAATCGATGGGGACCCGAACTTTTAGGAACAAAAATGGCTGTAACAAAGTCCTGGAAAGCCCTAGAGGGCTGCAAAAGGAAGTAAAATGGGGGTAAGAGTAGGGCAAGTGCCCTACAAAAAAATGGGGATAGGGAAAATAAATTAAAATCAAATAAAAAAATGGGAAGGGGGGTGGATGTGGAGTAGGAGCCTAGAGGTTGACTAGGCCGTGACCGTGGCAGTGTACGTGGAAGTGGCGGTGGTAGAGGAGTAGGAGGAGGTAGCCAATATGGTATTTTTTTTTTTGGATTGAGGCCTATTCAAAAAAACAAGTATGTGAATGGCTGTGTGAGTCCGGTCTAAATGTTTATTCTGCCACGCTCCAGTGATGCCCACGAGCTGCGTTGGGTGCCACCCTGCTGCAATTCCTCCTCCTCCTCCTCATCTTCCTCGTCCTCCCCGTCCTCCAGAACTGTGCCCTGGCTACTTATCCGGAGTTAGGTTTTTTTTTTTATGGTATAACCGATGGAGGAGGATGAGGAGATGGTGGCGGTGAAGGTGCATGTGACGGTGCCAGTGCCGGATCAGTTGGAGATCCGAGGATGAGGTGTAGGTGGGGGGAAGGGTAAAAAAATAAACTAAAATTAAATAAAAGGGATAGGGGTAAAAAAACATCCCGTGAACGGGATGAGAATGGGGGTAAAATGAAGGAAAACGTCGGGAGATCCCGAAAGGTCCTGAAACAATGTCGGTAAAAACAAGGATTTTCAAGCCCAGGGGTAGCTAAAGTTATCCCAAGCCCCCGGCACGCTTGCAAGCCCAAGACAGGCCTGGGCTTGGGCCTG
>BLSH010029916.1:511704-542210 GCA_018402905.1 Glandirana rugosa
ACTGATTTCCGGTTTGATTTAAAGTGATACACACATTTTGCAGAACAGTGATATGGGTACTCCCGGCTTATTTATACTTTTTGACACAGTTTGAAGATGATTTTAGAACAGGCCTCTAATGTTAATTAATACTTTTCAGACCCATTTTGAAGATGATCTCCATTTTTGCATTTTTTATGTTTTTATTTTTTAAAAAATATTTAAAGTTATTTCCCTGTCCCCATTTCTTTGTAGGTCACTTGTCCCACCCTTACCCACATTTCCTTCCTTTTGCAGACCTCTAGGACCTTCCAGGACTATTTTACAACACTTTTTGTACCTAAAAGTCCGGGTCTCCATTGATTTCAATGGGGTTCGGGGTCCGGGACAAAGTTCGGGTTCTGTCCGGACCCGAACCCGGACTTTGTCCCGAAGTTCTGCCGAACCAGCAGAACCCGGACTTCTAGAAGTTCGCTCAACTCTAGTCAGCAGCTACAAATACTGTAGCTGCTGATTTTTAATATATGGACACTTAACTGCCCAGGGAGCCCGCCATGTAGGCACTTGAAGCCAATCTTAGGATTGGCTGTCGGGTGCTGCCGCTGCCATTGCCACTTTCAGCTTCACAGCCTTTTCCCTGCTGCACATGCGTGAAGCATGCTGTGCTTTCTAATTGGCTTGGCAGAGGAAGAAGGAGGAGGGGGCCGAACTCCCGGGAGATGGACCATGGCCCCCCCATCTCCCAGAAGTGGGGAAGGGGACCCATCAAAAACAGGTCCACCTCCCCCCTGAAAGGTGTCAAATGTGGCACCGAGGGTGGGAGCAAATGAGCGGGAATTCCACTTTTGGGTGTATCTCCGCTTTAAATGTCAATTGCGCGGTCATTCAATGCTGTACCCAAAGAAAATTTATGTCATTGTTTTCCCATAAATAGAGCTTTCTTTTTGTGGTATTTGATCACTTCAACAATTTTTAATTTTTGCGCTATAAACAAAAAAAGACCAACAATTAAAAAAAAAAAAGAATGATATATTTTTTACTTTTTTCTATGAAACATATCCAATACAAAAAAATGAAAACATATAATTTCCTCCCTTGCCAATACAATGTCTTTCGCTCTGTGTTAGTGCAGTTATACAGCGTAAGTTTTTGATTTGATTTTATATGCAATTTAAATTGAGGATATTGCGTATTGTTCAAAATTTAGACTGGAATTTACTTTATTTGTGAAAATCTTTAATAAAAACGATTCTTTAATAAAAACGATATCATTTCCTCATAAATTTAGGCCAAAATGTCTTCTGCTACAAAATCCCAATAAGCGTATATTGATTGGTTTGTGCAAAAGTTATAGCGTCTACAATCTATAGGATATACAGAATACTGGATTTTTTCATATAGTAGTAATGGCGGCGATCCGCAACTTATAGCGGGACTGACATTCACACTTTTGACACTTTGTGGCAACCAGTGACACTAATATGGTGCTAAAAATATACACTGTCACTGTACTAATGACACTGGCTGGGAAGGGATTTAACATCTAGGTAGATCAAAGGGTTAAGTGTGTGCCTAGTCAGTGTTTGTGTGTACTATGTGGGCTGCTTTTGCTAAGGGAAATGATAGATTTTGATCCCTGCTTTGCAGGGAAAGAAAATCCATCCATCCCCCCTGTCATAAGGAAGCTCTGGCTTGTTTACATGTGCAGAGCTCCATTCTGTGTGTTTTCCCTACGATCAGCGGGTGCCAAAGGAAATCCATTTGTCGGCACCTGCCTGCTGATCGGCTTCTGCTGTGACAAATGTGTGCGCACCTTACCCGGAAATGACCGATCATGTACTAGATATGTGATCTGGCACAGAAGAGCCTCCCTGCCACCGTACATCTTTGTGATGCCATCGGCAAGAGGTTAGTTGGATAAAATGGGGATAAAACCATTTCCTTTGCTGCCTGTGTCTTACTGGGGAGATTTCCATTCACTTCCTGTACTGGTAATGCTACAGGAAATGAGGAGAACCCCCATCCAATGGGAACAGGATTCTCAGTTGTCAGCTGAACAAGTGTCCCAGTTGGAGGATTTTCCCTCACCTTTTGGTCTAATGACAATGCTTAAAATTGTGTTTTCGCCTTCAAAGGGTATCTATCATTTCCCAACTCTGGCAAGGCTCTGATTCAAGCTGAAAGGTTGGCATTGCTCATCTCCCTGAAGAAGTATCACTGAGTGGTTCCACAAGGCTTTTCCCAAAACTGGCCCATGTTCATTTAGCTCAGGGGTTCTCAACTCCGGTCCTCGGGACCCCCCAACAGGCCAGGTTTGCAGGATAACTGAAATACATCACAGGTGATATCATTTGCTGCTGAGGGATTGCAGTATTCTAGTCTGTATCTCCCCAAGGTAATACTTAAAATCTGGCCTGTTGGTGGGTCCCGAGGACCGGAGTTGAGAACCACTGATTTAGCTGGTCAACAGCAGCTTCCTTTGGGAACCTAGGTTATAACACACCATAGGACTCCTAACAGATACTTAATAACATGCACAAAAATAATGGGAGGAAAAACTTACAATGAACATACTGAACCGTATATAGGTCTGCCAATCTGTGCAGATCTGTATTTGCTGATTGTACAATGAGCAGAGATCAGTCCTCCGATAATGATGTCTCCTTCTTGGTAATATTCATACTCAAATTTGGACTTGAGGGCTTCCAGTCTACAATGAGAGACTGAGCTTTGGGTTGTTACAATTCCATAATATGTGGCAGAGAGGAGAAGAGACAACATAGGTTATAATATACTGGAGACCAGTTCATGTCATACAGGCAATCTTCTCACAAAATACTCTGTTTTTGCATACTTTTACCATTTTAGCTATCACACCTGTACATCCCCTATTTTAACCACTTCCCGCCCAACTACGTCATATGACGTCATTGACTTTGAGTGGGGATATCTGAATGATGGGTGCAGCTACAGGCATCATCCAGATATCTTCTTTTAAAGCCAGTGATTCCCCGCATCGTAAGAACAATCAAAGCGGCTGAATCGTTCTTACAGGCAAGGGGAGGGGAAATCCCCCACCTTCTGCTGTCCTTCGGTGCTTCTCCCGGCTCGCCCGTACGATCGGCGACAGGGCGAAGGAATCCATCCATGCCGGATGTTGATCATAGAGATATCCGGTGGGGCACATGGGCCCCGAAGTGTCTATGGTCTTTTGGAGGACGGGAGCGATGTTTTGACACCACGCCCGACCACTGCATTTGAAAAAATGCCGCAGCTTCGGCTGGGAAGCCAGGATTGTTTCTTTTTTTTTTTTTTTTCAGGCTTCCCAGCCTAGAGGCGAGATCTGGGGACTTATTGACCCCAGACCTCACTGTCACACACTATTCCAATTACAAAAGATGTTTACATTCCTTGTAATAGGAATAAAAGTAATAAAAAAAGAAAAGAAAATAAAAGTGTCAAAATAGAAAAATAAAAGCAAAATAAACAAGAAAAAATAAAATTGAAAGCGCCCCCAAACTCACGCAGAAGCGAACGCATACGTAGGTCACTCCTGTATATGTAAACGACATTCAAACCACACATGGGAGGAATCCCCGTGTAACCTGTAAAAATTTTTAACGCGTCGCCTATGGAGATTTTTAAGTACCGAAGTTTGGCACTCTTCCATGAGTGTGCGCAATTTCAAAGCGTAACATGTTAGGTATCTATCTACTCGGTGTAACATCATCTTTCATATTATGCAAAAAATTGGGCTAACCTTACTGTAAGAGATGAGCGAATCCGGACTGTAACGTTCGGGTTCGTACCGAATTTTAGAAAACGTTCGGGTTTGGGTTCTGGGTTCCGGTATTTTATCACGCATGTTGAATAGCTGCAGGGCAGCCAATCAACAAGCGTTTCACTGGTAGAAGTCATCACAGCCATGCCTGTGATTGGCCAGTGGATCATGTAACCCAGCCTCTATATGAGACTTGAGTCACAGTGCTGCATGTCACATGCTCTTAGGTTAGTGTAGGGAGAGGATGCCGCCGGCGCTGTGAGGGACAGATTGTGAGGGACAGATTGCAGTGATAATAACTAGGTAGAGATTACTACTACTGCTTTGAGGGACAGATTGTAGATCTCATCCTGCATTACAGAATGATCTCTCATCCTGCATTACAGAACGATCTTAAGGGACAGATTGCAGATCTAATAACATCTCCCATTTTTCTTCCTTTTGCAGCCCTCTAGCACTTTCCAGGACTTTTTTACAGTCATTTTTGTGCCGAAAAGTTCAGGTCCCAATTGAATTCAATGGGGTTCGGGGTCCGGGGTAAAGTTCGGATGACGTTCGGTACCGAACCCGAACGTTTCCGGAAAGATCGGCCGAACCCGCAGAACCCGAACGTCCAGGTGTTCGCTCAACTCTACTTACTGTTTTGCTTTTTATTTAATGTAGGAAACAGGTTTTTTTTAACCACTTGCCGACCAGCACCTGACGGCGACAAGGTGGTTCGATATCGCAAACCGCCGTCATATGACGGCGGCTGTGAGATCGTGCACTGTGAGCGTGCGCGCGCCGCAGGAGGCGTGCTCACTGTGTTCCGGGGGGACTCGATCTCCGCCGGCTACCCGCAATGGCCCCCCTGTTCTGTGAGAGGGGGAAGGGCTGTGATCACAGGCTTCCTGTATATGGAAGCCTAGATCACTCCTCTCCTCCTGCTAGTCCAGCCAACATACAGTTAGAACATGCCTAGGGAACACAGTTAACCCTTAGAGCGCCCCCTCCAGGTTAACCCCTTCACTGCCAATGGCATTTACACAGTAATCAGTGCATTTCTATAGCACTGATAGCTGTATAAATGCCAATGGTCCCAAAAAAGTGTCAAAATGGTCCGACATGTCCGCCGCAATATCGCAGTACCGCTAAAAATCGCAGATCGCCGCCATTACTAGTAAAAAAAAATAAAAAAATATAAACCCCAGATATTAATTCTCATCATCCGTAAACGTGGTGACTTTTACGCAAACCAATCAATAAACACCGATTGCATTTGTCAAAACCAATGAAAAAAATGTTTTTTTATATTTTTTTTGGATTTGTATTTTAGCAAAAAGTAAGAAATTTGTGTTTTTTTGCAAAATTGTCCCTATTCTTTTGTTTATAGTGGTGATCAGAAATGACGCAGCGATGATCAAATACCACCAAAAGAAAGCTCTATTTGTGGGAAAAAAAGGATGCAAATTTTGTTTGAGTACAAAGTTGCACGACCGCGCAATTGTCAGTTAAAGTGACACAGAGCCGAAGCGCAAAAAGTGCTCTGGTCCTAAAGTGTGAAATCCTTCCGGGACTGAAGTGGTTAAAAAAAGCGTGTTTGAAAAATGACTGCGCAAATACCGTGCGAGATAAAAAGTTGTATCAACCTCCATTTTATTCCCTAGGGTCCCTGCTAAAAAACATATCTAATGTATATATAATGTTTGGGGGTTCTGAATAATTTTCGAGCCAGAATTGGCCTGGGTAGCAAGTGGTTAAAGTGGTTTTGAAGGCTCAAGGTTTTGTCCCTTCATGCATTTTGTGCATGAAGGTAAAATAAACTTCTGTGTGCTGCTCCCCCCACAGCCCCCCCCCAATACTTACGTAAACTCCATTCCCACTTGTGCGACTTCAAAATTATGCAGTTTTCATGGTGACTCTACAGTATGACTTGATGTGACTTTGATGTGACTTTGGATGAGTGTGACTTTGTTGGTTTTGACCAATGATAACATTCATGATGTGACACAATTCCTTGTCCTGCTCCAGTGATCTTGGCTAGGGTTAGGGTTAGGGCAAGTATCAGTGTTATAGCTAGGGTTAGGGTTATGGCTGGGTTAGGCTAGAGTTAGGATTATGGCTAGGGTTAGGCTAGGGCTAGGGTTAGAGTTATGGCTAGGGTTAGGGTTATGGCTAGGGTTAGGGCAAGTATTAAGCTAGGGTTAGGGTTAGATCAAGTGTTAGAGTTATGGTTAGGGTTGAGCTAGGGTTAGGGATATGGCTAGGTTAGGGTTAGGTTAGAGTTAGGCTAAAGTTAGGGTTGGTTAGGCTAGGGTTGGGGTTAGATTTAGGGCTATGGTTAGGCTAGGGTTTGAGTTATGGCTAGGGTTAGGGTTATGGCTAGGGTTAAGTTTAGAGTTAGGGTTATGGCTAGGGTTAGGCTAGGGTTAGGGTTAAGTTTAAGGCTAGGGTTAGGCTAGGGTTTGAGTTATGGCTAGGGTTAAGTTTAGGGTTAGTGTTATGGCTAGGGTTAGGGTTAAGTTTAAGGCTGGGGTTAGGCTAGGGTTTGCGTTATGGCTAGGGTTTAAGTTTAGGGTTAGGGTTAGAGCTCATTTCTATTGCAGAAGGGACACCAGGAACAGAGATGGATGGACAATTTGATGGACTTCTCTGCAGAAGGGATGGACTGGGACAGAGGTCAAAAAGCAGACTATGTGATTGTGCATAACAAAGTCGCACACAAGTTGCATGTGTATCATGCAGGTGCAACTTTCATGTGACTTTTGAGGGTTTACATTGATGTCTATGGCACTAAAGTTGCATGAAAGTTGGACCAAAATAGTGCAGGAATTACTTTAAAGTCGGTGAGACTTTAAATCATACAGATATGAATGGGACTCATTGGGAAACATGGGGTGCAAGTTGTCATGCGAATTTGGGGTCCAAAGTCACATGACAAGTCACACAAGTGTAAATGGGGCCTAAGCTCCCTCTCGATCCAGCGATGTGCATGGGAGCTGAGCTTCTCCTGGATCTCTCAATCCTCATTGGTTGAGACAGCAGCGGGAGGCATTGGCAGGATTCAAAGAACCCCCCCAATTCCTTGTGAACTGAATTCAGGCAGATTCATTCAGTCCTAAATATCACCCAAAATAAAACCTTGTTTCCAAAAAAATAAAATCTATGTAGGTATTTTTTTTATGGCTGTTATCAAATAAAGGGTCCCATAGCAGAAGCTTAAAGTGATAATTAAAGGCTCATTTAAAAAAACAAAAAAAAAACAAACATGCCTATACTTGCCTGCTTTGTATAGTGAGCCAATGAGGAGAGAGCGGAGACAAGCCATGGCTCTATATGTCTTATGGACAAAGATTATTTAATGCTAAAACTGAAATATTAAAAAATGCCCAATTCCCTTAACCACTTGCCGACCGCCAACCGCAGGTTGACGGCGACAAAGTGGCTTGATATTGCAAACCACCGTCATACGAAGGCGACTGCGAAATCATGCACTGTGAGAGCGCGCGTGCTCACTGTGTTCGGGGGGCAGGGAGCGGGTGCGGCAGACTCGATTTCCGCCGGCTACCTGCGACCCCGCAGTGAAAGAATGGAGGTCCGTGTAAGTAAACATGGATCTCCGTTCTGTGAGAGGGGGAAGGGCTGTGATCACAGCCTTCCTCTATATGGAAGCCATGATCACCTCCTTCCCCCAGCCAAGCCAGCCCACACACAGTTAGAACACGCCCAGGGAACACAGTTAACCCTTAGAGCGCTCCCTCCAGGTTAAACCCTTCACTGCCAACGGCATTTACACAGTAATCAGTGCATTTTTATAGCACTGATTGCTGTATAAATGCCAATGTTCCCAAAAAAGTGTCAAAATGTTCCGACATGTCCGCCGCAATATCACAGTACCGCTAAAAATCGCAGATCGCCGCCATTACTAGTAAAAAATAAAAACAAATAAAAACCCCAGAAATGAATTCTCATCATCCGTAAACGCGGCCACTTTTGCGCAAACCAATCAATAAACGCCGAATGCGATTTTTTTTTATCAAAAATATGAGGAAGAATATAAATCGGCCAAAACCGATGGAAAAAATGTTTTTAATATTTTTTTGGGATTTGAATTTTAGCAAAAGTAAGAAATTTTTTTTTTTTTTTTTTGCAAAATTGTCGCTCTTCTTTTGTTTATAGCGGCGATCAGAAATGACACAGAGGGGATCAAATACCACCAAAAGAAAGCTCTATTTGTGGTAAAAAAAAGGACAAAAATTTTGTTTGGGTACAACGTCGCACGACCGCGCAATTGTCAGTTAAAGCAACGCAGCGCCGAATCGCAAAAAGTGCTCTGCTCCTAAAGTGTGAAATCCTTCCGGGGCTGAAGTGGTTAAACAAAAAAAAAACATGCCTGGGGTGTCCACTAATCCTGCCTGTAAAGGAACCACCTCCATGTAAGAAAGTGCAGCAGCAACACTGACAATTACAAAGGAAAAAAAAAGTGTCTAAAATTGCTGGCAAATGAGGTTTCCTTGACAGCTTCTTTAAAGGATCAGTTCACCTTTGGGAGCATGTTATCCGTTTTTAGGATGGAACATGTAACATTTTGCCACTCCTGCAGCCCCTCAACAATTCGCCCAGCAGGTCGGGGATCTTCTCCCCGCACTCACTGTCACAATTTAAAAAGAATGTGTTCTTTGAATGAGTTAACTACAAGTACCGGCAACCTTTGCAGCTACAGCTTGTCATTCTCAATCAACTACCAGGGCACTGTTGAGCATTCAAGGTAGTTCACTGAGTCTTCCGGCAGTGTGTAGTCTGCAGGAGTCTGAGATTGCACCCATGATCTCCTGATCGTGGGTGCAATGCTTTATAGACACCTAAAAAAAATAATGAATGCTTTATTTATAGAAATAAAATATCTAACAAATCAGTGCATGAAACAAAAGCAACATCTCCATTTAATATATATATATATTTTTTAGTAAAGTGAACTTATCCTTTTAAAAAAAAAAGCACACAGACCCCCTCCAAGAGTCTGCTATGTGTTTTGGGGGACCTTTGGTGTGGTCTGCGAGTCCCCCCCCCCCAAAAAATATATTCCAGACCCTTTCAGATTTTAAGAGGATTTTAAGGGGGTAACTTGTACAAAAAAATAATATTTGAGGTCCCCCAGAAAATCCATACCAGATGTTTAGAGGTCTCATTAAAAATCCAAACTAGAACGTTAATCTAAGTATGCCCTGAACATCTGGCAAATCACCTTGTTTCCATCTTGGGGAGGACAAGAACTTCAACCCTACAACCCTGCCATGTGGTTGTGTGTGTTTGCTTGTGAGGGGCTTATTGAAATCTAGAAGTTTCTTTTAATAATAAAGGGGCCCCCAGATACTGGTCACATCCCTCCACCAGAATAATTATAGAGTACGCAGCACCCCTACTCATTCTTAACATTTCACAAGTTCGTTATTAACCACTTCAGCCCCAGAAGGATTTCACACTTTAGGACCAGAGCACTTTTTGCGATTCGGCGCTGCGTCGCTTTAACTGACAATTGCACGGTCGTGCGATGTTGTACCCAAACAAAATTGACGTCCTTTTTTCCCACAAATAGAGCTTTCTTTTGGTGGTATTTGATCACCTCTGCGTCATTTCTGATTGCCGCTATAAATAAAAAAAGAGAGACAATTTTGCAAAAAAATCAATATTTCTTACTTTTTGCTAAAATACAAATCCCAAAAAAATATAAAAAAACATTTTTTTTCATCGGTTTTGGCCGATTTATATTCTTCCTCATATTTTTGGTTAAAAAAATCGCAATCGGCGTTTATTGATTGGTTTGCGCAAAAGTTGCTGCATATACGTATGATGATGATAATTCATTTCTGGTGTTTTTATTCATTTAATTTTTTTTACTAGTAATGGTGGCGATCTGCAATTTTTAGCGTTACTGCGATATTGCGGCGGACATGTCGGACCATTTTGACACTTTTTTGGGACCATTGGCATTTATACAGCGATCAGTGCTATAAAAATGCACTGATTACTGTGTAAATGTCATTGGCAGTGAAGGGGTTAACCTGGAGGGGGCGCTCTAAGGGTTAACTATGTTCCCTCAGTGTGTTCTAACTGTATGAGGGCTGGGCTGGCAGGGGGAGGGGAGTGATCATGGCTTCCATATACAGGAAGCCTGTGATCACAGTCCTTCCCCCTCTATGAGAACGGAGATCCGTGTTTACATGCATGGACCTCCGTTCTCTCACTACGGGGGGGCCATCGCGGGTAGCTGGAGGCAATCGAGTCCGCCGTACCAGCTCCCCCCCCCAGACACAGTGAGTGCGGCTTGCACGCGCTCACAATACTACTTATTGCGGCCACCGTCATATGACGGCGGTTTGCGATAACGAGCCACCTTGTCGTCGTCAGACTGCGGTCGGCAAGTGGTTAAAAAATAAGAGTCCCCAAAAAAAATTCTCATTGTAAATCCATTGGCAATCGCAATGTCCACTGACTTGTTAAAAAAAAATAGTGAAAAATATAGTGATATAGTGATAGTTCCCCGATAGTCACAAATAGTATTCAGTGGCTGAGCAGCATGTAAGCATCTTGGTTAGGCTGCAGCATATAGAGAGGAAACAGGCTTACCTTGAAATAAACATTAGAGTGTATTGTTTGAGAGACAATAGCCACAAATATTGTACAGTGACTGAACAGTATATAAGCAGCTTGGTTGGTAGCAATAAAAGGGATAGACAAGGCAGCCTTTATTTTGAAAAACCATACGATTTGGTAGGTAACAGCCACACATTTATTTTTGATTGCCATAGCATTGCACTTTCAGTTGCAGCACGGAATTTTCTCTGCAGGACACAGTACAATTTTAGCAGCTGAAGACCTGCTGCAGAAACATTGTGTGGCCCCTTTACAGTGCCAGAGCACTGGAATCGGCTAAAGATTAGCTGAAGTTCATGCTGAACCCAGTTCGGCCTGAAACTGCAGGAAGCTTGCCATAATCTCCTAACTAGTGTGGCTCGTGTCCCCAGGCATACCAGTGGCAAAACAGCATGGCGGTGTTTAGCCTGGGACATTGCATATGCTCTGGGGCATTTGATTAGGGCCGGTGGTTCTGAGGAGCTGGAGAACGAGGCGACTATGTGGACCCCTACATACAAGTCCTGGGACTGTGCCACCATCTTCAGTCGTGTCTTTATTTACACTTTACATATTTTTTGTGAATGAGTAGAGGCACAAAGGCCTCCTTACTCATTCACGTGGGGGGAGTGGTTACTGGGACCCCTTATTGATAATGGACACTTGCAGGTTCCAAACAGTCCACTGCCTGCAGACTCCCCTCAATCACCATGCTTGAGATGTGGGGAAGAGGCTCATCAGGTCATCAGCATGGGGACATGGTGCTTTACCAGGGAGTACCCCCCCATGTTGTGGGGCATGTGACCTGTTATGAGTTAGGAAGGGGGACCTTTTCTTTTTTTTCCCTATAATATATTTTATTTAGGAATAATAGCAGTGTACATTCACCAGAAACAATAAATGTACATTGAAAATCATACAACAAAGTAGAACAGCTGATGAGAATACATTAACCATGCATAAGCCAACCTAAATGGAGATGGGTCCGTTTCAACAGGGAGAGGGGTGATCCTGGGTCATGTGTCAATAAGCGAGTGAGACTTAAAAATTTTAATATAAACTTCTTTATAAAGGCAGGTATTGACTTACCAAGTCAATATATATACAGTATCTCACAAAAGTGAGTACACCCCTCACATTTTTGTAATTTTATTATATCTTTTCATGTAACAACACTGAAGAAATGACACTTTGCTACAATGTAAAGTAGTGAGTGTAAAGCTTGAATACCAGTGTAAATGTACTGTCCCCTCAAAATAACTCAATACACCTCATGGCAAAGAACTCTCTGAGGATCTGAAAAAAATAATTGTTGCCCTACATGAAGATGGCCTAGGCTATAAGAAGATTGCCAAGACCCTGAAACTGAGCAACATCACAGTGGCCAAGACCATACAGCAGTTTAACAGGACAGGTTCCACTCAGAACAGCGCCTTGCCATGGTCAACCAAAGAAGATGAGTGCAGTGCTCAGCGTCATATCCAGAGGTTGTCTTTGGGAAATAGACGTATGAGTGCTGCCAGCATTGCTGCAGAGGTTGAAGGGGTGGGGGGTCAGCCTGTCAGTGCTCAGACCATACACCGCACAGTGCATCAAATTGGTCTGCATGGCTGTCATCCCAGAAGGAAGCCTCTTCTAAAGATGATGCACAAGAAACAGTTTGTTAAAGACAAGCAGACTAAGGACATGGATTACTGGAACCATGTCCTGTGGTCTGATAAGACCAAGATAAACTTAGTTTGGTTCAGATGGTGTCAAGCGTGTGTGGCAGCAACCAGGTGAGGAGTACAAAGACAAGTGTGTCTTGCCTACAGTCAAGCATGGTATGGGAGTGTCATGGTTTGGGGCTGCATGAGTGCTGCCGGCACTGGGGAGCTAAGGTTCATTGAGGGAACCATGAATACCAACATGTATTGTGGTATACTGAAGCAGAGCATGATCCCCTCCCTTTGGAGACTGGGTCACAGGGCAGTATTCCAACATGATAACAATCCCAAACACACCTCCAAGATGACCACTGCCTTGATAAAGAAGCTGAGGGTAAAGGTGATGGACTGATGAGCTCCATGCCTAAGAGGGTTAAGGCAGTGCTGGAAAATAATGGTGGCCACACAAAATATTAACACTGTGGGCCCAATTTGGACATTTTGACTTAGGGGTGTACTCACTTTTATTGCCTGCGGTTTAGACATTAATGGCTGCATGTTGAGTTATTTTGAGGGGACAGCAAATTTACACTGTTATACAAGCTGTACACTCACTACTTTACATTGTAGCAAGGCGCCATTTCTTCAGTGTTGTCACATAAAAAGATATAAATGATTTACAAAAATGTGAGGGGTGTACTCACTTTTGTGAGATACTTTATGGTATGGGTGGAATGTAGTCTGAGGGGAATATGGGCCCTCTATAGGTGTTCCTATGTCAGGTTGCAAGATTGAAGTTGACAGATTTGGCTGTTCAGGATGTATTTGAGTTATATATGGTGGAGGAGGAGGTGGAACCAATCCAGCATTTGGGGAGGTTTCTTTTGAAGTCTAGGAAAGGGAAAGTCTTTGGTCTAAAAGGGATATTTGTTGAATGCATAGTTAAGCTCTGCATAGGTAGAAGGTGTGATGGGGAATGTGGGAAGGTCCAAAAAAAAAGAGGGGGGGAGGGGGGAGAAGGAGAGAAAAAGGGGGTAGGGAGAAGTTTAAAAGGGGAATAATGTGTGGAGGGGGTTACCATCTCTTACGTCCCTCCCATATAGTTGCATAGGAATTTGCAACTCCTGAGGAGTATAGATAACGTGTGGACGGAGGTAGTCCTTATGGGAGAAGGGACAATAAGTCAAACGCCAGAGTAGGGGAACCTTTTCTAGCCTGCCAGGCTGCATGTTCAGATAAGGGTCTAATGTGATTTTTTTTCAGGGGACCAAATCCTAACAGTCTGATATATACAGCAGTGGGGCGGCCTTCTATTGTTTTTTTTTTGTTGTTGTTTTCTTGGGGGTTGCACTGGGTCCTTCTTAAAATTCACACCATATTTGAAGGGTCTAGGAGCTGCCATTTTGCCTGCAATTATCTTTGTAAATGTCAGGTTTTTTTTGTAGTAGGTTGCAAACATCACACAGATGTGCCACTTCACAGACAGGGCAAGGGCATCCCCAGATATGTTATATAATTTAGTTGTAGTCAGGTGCTGCACTACAGAAACATGAAGAAGGGTACATTGTCCTCTTTACAGTCAGCTTTAATTCCCTTTCTACTGCTATGCTGGCTGTTGGGTTGCACTATCCCCTTCATTCAGCATTGGCAGAGCTATAGCCAGGAAAGCCTATGGACTTATATGCAGAACACTGAGGATCATGGGAATTGAAGTCCTGGACATCAACCATAAAATTGAACGTATGGACCCTTTACACTACAGGTCCCAGAGAATGCTGAGGAGGAAAGGGAGTGGTGGAATAGCTCTTATCACTGGCGACTTCTTCCTCTTGGCAGCGCTGGCGTCCATGTGAATGCATCAGTCTGTGCGTGCACATCACAGCAGGAGACCAGACCAGTAGGGACTAGGGCTTGAGGTCAGAGAGTGGTGACACAGGGACAGCCTCTCACTCCCCTTTCCTTCACTTGTGATCACTGAACCCATCTGCACAGAAGCAAGGAGACTCTTTCTTACAGCAGGAGTCTACAGCCTCACCACAGGGACTGGGGCTCACTAATAGCAGAGACTGAGTTACTGGAAGCAGGATACGTATTACATAGCACCTACATTGCATGCTGATCCACCAAGACTGTTGTTAAGTACACCAATGCACTTAAAGGGCCCCAAGTATAGCCAGCAGAAGAACACAGTAAAGGACTCACCCCTATAAAGCCATTTTACAACCCCCCATCTACTACTCATATAAAGGGTACTACAGTCCAGCTAGCCCAGGCCTAGCATAGTCACCCTTACTGCACTTTGGCAATACTGTCCCCTGAACGCAGTAAATCTTTCCCCATTACTGTCCATTGCTGCACTCATGTTGATCTTGCTACTGTTAAGCTGAAATTAATATTTGGCACCTGGTAATACTTTCAGTCATATCTGTGATATTGAAAGCCTTGTTTACGTGACTTAGTGTGCTAGAGGGGCTAAAGTCATTGAGGAGGTTGAGGCAAAATAATAGGGAACCCATCCTATCCAGTGGCTCCTGCCAGGGTAGAGCTATGAAGTTTTGCATGTTTAATGTTTAACATGTTTCACAAAGTGTTGCTTAAATCGCTGCTCCCCACCAAAGGGAATTTTAACAAATTTCTTTTGCCTTGTTACATGGCCCCCAGGGCAGTGTCCAGCCTTCCATGCCATTTGTATGACTATCTTTTTCCTATTAATCTTCTAGGCATCTGCTGCCCACTACTGTCTGTATTTGTAAATATCTGTTGCTTGTTAATTGCCACAGAGGTAGCAGGATATAGACAAGTACTTCCTGTCCCTGCTAGCTGAGTCAGAAACCCAACTTAAAGGACTCTAATACTTTATAAATGGGAGTTTCCAAGAAGTAGAGACAGTATTGGACCTCATAAGCATCCATACAGGAGCTGCTGTTGTATTTTATTCAGGCTAAAATCAGGGATTATAAGGCAAGTATTTCTATATTTAATATTTTACTACTGTTTCCAATAGCTTCTGGTTGTGTATGTATATATTTAAAGACTGGTCACATAAGTATATCTGTCCCCTTGTTGTTATCTTTCATGTGCAGATAGTTTGGTCTGCTCCTGTTGTGATGTCATCTACGCCCACCTTGAGTACTGCTTGAGGTGTTTCTTGAAGCTGGTTTCTGCCTCATGTTTAAGTAACGTTTCAGTTGGCTTGTGCTATATACAATAAATGATATCTTAGGTAATGTGTAAGACTGGTGCTCCTGCTCTTTTTATCTCTGTTGGGCAGCTACCAGGATCCTTCATGTCTAGAGCAGACAGCAAAGCCTGGAGCAAACCTGACTATCTGTGGGAGGCCGAAGCCTAATGAAGTGACTGCTCTGAGATGGAAGTGTTATGTATCTGCCACTGACCCCCCCCCCCCCAGACTTGAGCACTTAAGAGGTCTTTGGGGGGTCACCAGCAGGAGGAAGGAGGTTCTGATTCTTCTATATAGATCTTTAGTGAGACCTCACTTAGAATACTGTGTCCAGTTCTGGAGACCTCACTTACAAAAAGATATTAATAAGGTAGAACGAGTTCAGGGGACAAAAATGGTGAAAGGTCTGGGGGTTAAAACATATCAAGAGCGAGTTCATGAAATTAATATGTACAGTCTGGAGGAAAGAAGGGAAAGGGGAGAGATGATTGAAACCTTTAAATACATCAAGGGGGTGAATAAGGTTCAGGAGGGCAGTCTTGTCAATATGAAACCAAAATCAAGAACACGGGGACCTCAAACTAACTGGAGGGAAGTTCAAAACTAATCTTAGAAAGTATTATTTTACTGAAAGGGTGGTTGATGATTGGAATAAACTACCGACATAGGTTGTGAGACAGTCAACAGTAAATGGCTTCAAACATGCTTGGGATAAACATAAATCTATAGTCAGACAAAGAGGTTAATGGGAAAACAAAAAACAAATAAACAAATAAACAAAAAAAAAAAAAAGGCAGACTCCATGGACCACTCAGTCTTTTTCTGTCGTCACTTTTCTATGTTTCTATGTCTTCTTTATTTACATTACCGATATACTACTTTCTACATGCTAGTAAATGGTAGGGGTCGCCTTCTGGGCAACATAATGGTGGTTGGGTACTTGCCGCTCTGGTGAAGCACAGGCCATAAACTAGCTGAGGGGAATGCTCCAATAGTTTCGTCAAGCAGACATTAAGATGCTGGGCAGGGGGTGATTTGGGGACATTTTTATTCCATTACAACAAGTGTGGAAGAGACACGTGCCTTGGAAAGAATGCTGCTAAAGACTGAGGCCGGAGAAGAATTTAGATTAGGTCAAAGCTTTCGCTCACACAGTGTGGCCCCAAGAAGACCCTCTTTCCTAATTGATGTGACATATCCTGACCCTTGAAAACCCCCTGCAATAGTCCCTTCCCTGTCACTAAAGGCCACTGATGTTGTTTGATATGCAGCAGGAGATTCTTTTGGAAGGGGAGTGGAAGGTGTGGAGAGCAATGAGACCCAAGAAAAAGGAATATTGGCTTTAGGCTGCTCACTCTAGTGTGCAGAATCGTGTCTTCTCCTGCATATTGTACTCAAGTTGCTGGTGCTTTTCCCATGGCTGATGCACTGGGAGAGGCTAAAGGCCACATCTGTATTGTCAGTAGTAGTAATAAAGCCCATACTAAAGGGCTCTGTGGACCAGCCCAAACAGATTCGGATGACAGCTCCCTCCAGTCTTCTGCAAGCTTTTACTGCATAACACTGTATGTAGAGAAGTGTCTAAATTATAAAGAGTTGAAAGTGCTCCAAAGTCCATAAAGTGTCTATAAAGATTGGGACAACAGTTCTTGCTACAGATATATGCAGGTGATCTTCCTTGGGTGACCATCCAGATTGAGCCTTTAAAGCTTCCCCTTCACCAAGAGGCATGCACACCTTGTGGAATTATGGCGTAAATACTCTTACCAGAGCAATTTGACTCACTATCCCTAGTAAGTCAAACAGGCAAACAGCTATAATCCGCTGTAGGATATGTGGAAGGTTCACTCTTTCCCTCTGGGGCTCTTTTTCAGGCTGGAAATCCACCAAATATGGCCGGGTAACTGTCCTCTCCCACAGCATATACTGTATGAAAAAGAGTGCCTGGATCAGTGGGACCACTGCAGCTAAGTAGGGTTAAAAACAGCCTCACCATGGGCTATAGCAAGACAACTCCAGAGATCTTCTCCACTCCTTGCTCCACATTGATCCAGGCACTCTTTTTCATACAGTATATGCTGTGGGAGAGGACGGTTACCCGGCCATATTTGGTGGATTTCCAGCCTGAAAAAGAGCCCCAGAGGGAAAGAGTGAACCTTCCACATATCCTACAGCGGATTATAGCTGTTTGCCTGTTTGACTTACTAGGGATAGTGAGTCAAATTTCTCTGGTAAGAGTATTTACGCCATAATTCCACAAGGTGTGCATGCCTCTTGGTGATGGGGAAGCTTTAGAAAAGGCTCAATCTGGATGGTCACCCAAGGAAGATCACCTGCATATATCTGTAGCAAGGACTGTTGTCACAATCTTTATAGACACTTTATGGACTTTGGAGCACTTTCAACTCTTTAAAATTTAGACACTTCTCTACATACAGTGTTATGCTGTATCTCACTTATTATTGATTGGACTCAATGATTTGGGTTTTTGATTATTTGAAATACGTTTTATGTTTTTCACTAATTTGGTTAGCGCGACTGTTTCTATTATACCAGCCTATACTGTTTAGGGAATATCACCTAGAACCCAGTTGCTGCTTTATTGATTATTACCTTTAGCGCACACTTACCTATTTTAATTATTAAGCTTTTACTGCACCCTTGGCACACACATAGGATCTGTCACCTCATCATCCAACCTCCTCCTCATTACTTTAGCCCACTTGGAAGTAATTTCCAGCCACTGGACATGCACTGCCTCTTGCTTTCCATGCCTATGGTCTATTGAACTGTCCTTCTCATTCTCAGTATCAGAAACAAGGAAAAGATGCTTAAAGCAGTAACAAATAAAAAAAAAAGGGCTCCTGCAGGATAATGTCATAATGTGCTAATATACTAGCACATTATGACAGACCTCCCTTAAACAAAGCACCTCAGCAGTGTGTTGTCTCCACTGCTGGGCTTCCACCTTCACCCAGTCTTCCTTCTGAGTTTGCGGGCTTCAACCATTTGAATGGCGGAGCTGCAGAGAAGCGCATGGGAATCACGGATGTGGCACAGAGCTTTGAATGAACGGCATGGTTCATCCAGATCTCAGTACTATTGCTCGTGTGACGTCACCGGCCACTACTAAAGCAAATATGTCTTAAATGGTGCATGCTTAGGAGATATTTACTGTACCTACAGGTAAACCTTATCATAGGCTTACCTGTAGGCAACAATCACTCAGGTGGCTTTACCACCACTTTAACTAAGACCATCCAACTGCAGCAAGTAACTAATTGTATGACGAAATAGTTCCACTAACTATTCATTGGTTAGTTTGTGGGGCCATAGTAGGACTAGCAGGTAGTGTTAGACAACTTGCTATTGTGTTCTTGGAAGGAGGAAAAAGAAAAAAAAAACACTCAACTGCCTCCTACATGTACTGTAGCTCTAGCGAGCAGACCATTTTTGGATATTATTATTATTTATTATTATACAGTATTTATATAGCGCCGACAGTTTGCGCAGCGCTTTACAATATTAGAGCAGACAGTACAATACAATACAATTCAATACAGGAGGAATCAGAGGGTCCTGCTTGGTAGAGCTTACTATCTAGGAGGGAGGGTTAAATGATACGAGAGGGAAATAACTGTGGGGGGATGGGTTGATTGAGAATAAAAAAGTGCAGTTGTTAGGTGGCGGCAGGATAGGCTTCCCTGAAAAGTTTTCAGGGATCGCCTAAAGGTGGAAAGATTTGGGGATAGTCTGACAGATTGGGGTAGGGAGTTCCAGAGGATGGGAGCGGCTCGGGAGAAGTCTTGGAGGCAAGTATGAGAGGAGGTGATGAGGGAGCTGGAGAGCAGGAGGTCAACCATCTCTTTGTCCCGCAGAACCTGCTTACCCCCTACTAACTTCTCATGCAGAACCTCTGTGGTGTGTCTTTCATTGGCTTATTTTACATTTATATCTGCCCTTCCCAAAAACGTTATATTTGGTATACAGTATAATATTTAAGTACAAATAAATTAGGTGACTATGTGACGCTGATTTAGTCTATGGGGTTTAGTAAGAGAAACAGTGGATATACATTAGAATATATTGTACTGACCTCTTACCTGTGTGTGCCAATGCAGACCGAGTAACTGGGCCATTGCAAGACTTGTATGAAGAATGATGACACCAATAAGACCAGCCACTTCTCAGTTTTGGCTACAATGGTCAGGAGCCTCTGTCTTTCCTCAAGACAATAGCTGAAGTGTATATCCCAAGGTTTGCTTTGGATCTCCACAAATATTGAATATATGATATCCAGGGGTAACACTGGGCAGCAGGTTGTGGTTCTTGTTAATCTCATTAACAGCAACAATCAGATGCTTCTGCACGGATCAATGTGAATACTGCAGGATATCATGAATTATTAAAACGTTATTGACACTACAGGATGACAGGATCTTATAAGATAGACTACATACACAAATGTACTTCAAGATGAACTTCAAGATGAGCCCTCTTTCAATTCAAATGCAGAGGAAGAGGATTGGTCATGGGACTTTAAATTGAGGCATACCACCAGTAAAAGAAATACATAGAGTATAAAAAAAAACATTTTATTAGCACACTGAATAAACAATTACAGTGATGTACGATCATAATGTCATAAAAATGACAGACATCCAGCCACAAAGGGCCACAGTAATGGAACATGACATGATAACAGGATGGGTGATCAAAAAATCCATGAATATACAGTACAGAATACAGTTGGATAGAAGACATGATGGGTGATGCAAAAATTGAGCTTCATGTCTTCTTAAGTTCAATATGTAAGTAATTATACTGTATCCATCCAATTTTCCCCCTTACCCATAGGGAGGTAGACTAACACAGGATCTTTTCTCATGTTTACAGTCAAAAAACACAGCGTTGCACTCCTGATGAGTGGCTATAGCGCCACAAAACGCGTAGAGTCTTATCAATGCTTATATGGAATTATTTTTGCATCACCCATCATGTCCTCTATCCTACTGTATTCTGTACTGTATATTCATGGATTTTTTGATCAGCCATCATGTTATCATGTCATGTCATACAACTGTATGGCTGAACTCGCACTGCTCAGAGATCTCATGTGATCGGCACCTGCAGTGCGGGTGAGAATCACATGCGATCTCTGAGATTGCACTAGCGTGAACCTGGGCTTAGAGTTTGAAAATGTATTTGAAAATGAGGGAGAGGTAAAGGGGAATGGTATGAGAGTATAGTATGGGGTAGAAAGGATAGAATCAGGGAGGAAGTTAAGTGTAACTCTCTTTAGCTTTGCCCCCTAAGAATAATAAAGGATTTTTCTTTTTTTTTTTTTGGTTTTCCTTGAATTAGAACATAAGCACAGGAAGTAAGGGGTGGTTGGGGGTGATATAGGGGGGATGGGAAGGGGGTGGGGTGGGGATTAGGTAGAGAGTAATCCCTAGATCTACTTGGGAGAAAGATCTGTCGGATTATTCACATTTAGATGTGGGAAACCTCGACCTCTCATGCCTCCTCTTTGGGGAATAATTATGATATATATGGTTGTTATAATTAGGTCCTAGGATATACGCCTTTTGTATACAATATATTACCAAAAGTATTGGGACACCTACCTTTACATCATGTGGGAGATTAGCTAGTGGGGATCACTTGTGTAATCATTCGACGTGGAGGACAGTTTCTTAAAAATATGGCGGCTTGCCAGGTTTATTGTTTCAGGTTTTCAAGTTCAAAACACAAACAAAACAGAAAACTAAACCTCGCCATCTGGCGCTAAACTAAACAAACAAGTTCCTCTCTATACAGCGTGGGGCTGTCCCCGACACCCCCAAAACATAAGCACATTGCAAACCTTTGTACCCAAAGTGTAGCATTCAACCAAAATGACAATAATTAGTGTAAAAAGTAAGATATAAAATTGATTCTAACATCTCAGTATATGGTGCTAATATAAATCAAAATATCAATAATTCATACATGATCAGCATCATTAAAATAGTCCATAAATTTATAGTCCAAGAATGTGCAAATGATGCAAATAACTAGCAAAAGGTGCAATAAAAGGTGCAAAAACATACATCCATAAAGTTCTAGTAGATCATCAATATTGAGTAGGTCATAGACTTTCAAAGGGACAGAGAGCACTTATGAGTGTGACATGCATCAGTGTAATCCACCACCGTAAAGATGTAAGGCTTACCAGAAAGCCAATATATTCAGGCGTGAATATATTGGCAGAGATGAAATAGGAGGCAGTTTCCTTGGTTTAGATGTCCAGAGGGGGCGTCCAGCATCCAGACATATCCAGAGGTCACCCCATAGAAATGTGGAGGGGTCCTGCCCACACTTACACCTCTTGAGAATATACTCCAAGGAAACAGTAGCGCATGTAAAGAGAAGGACTCCCCATAGCATAATACTTCTTAGACAGGGAGTTTTATTAAGGAAATGCACTTACATTATGCAAAAACGATGTGAGCTCATAGATGTAAATGCAGCAACAGAATATACAGTATCTCACAAAAGTGAGTACAGCCCTCACATTTGTGTAAATATTTTATTCTATCTTTTCATGTGACAACACTGAGGAAATAACACTTTGCTACAATGTAAAGTAGTGAGTGTACAGCTTGTATAACAGTGTAAATTTGCTGTCCCCTCAAAATAACTCAACACACAGCCATTAATGTCTAAACCGCTGGCAACAAAAGCGAGTACACCCCTAAGTGAAAATGTCCAAAGTGTCAATATTTTGGGCGGCCACCATTATTTTCCAGCACTGTCTTAACCCTCTTGGGCATGGAGTTCACCAGAGCTTCACAGGTTGCCACTGGAGTCCTCTTCCCCTCCTCCATGACGACATCACAGAGTTGGTGGATTTTACAGACCTTGCGCCTCTTCCACTTCAGTTTGAGGATGTCCCACAGATGCTCACTAGGGTTTTTGGTCTGGAGACATGCTTAGCCAGCCCATCACCTTTACCCTCTTCTTTAGCAAGGCAGTGGTCGTCTTGGAGGTGTGTTTGGGGTCGTTATCACGTCAGAATATTGCCCTGCAGCCCAGTCTCTGAAGGGAGGGGATCATGCTCTGCTTCAGTATGTCACAGTACATGTTGGCATTCATGGTTCCCTCAATGAACTGTAGCCCTCCAGTGCCGGCAGCACTCATGCAGCCCCAGACAATGACACTCCCATCACCATGCTTGACTGTAGGCAAGACACACTTGTCTTTGTATTCCTCACCTGGTTGCCGCCACACACGCTTAACACCATCTGAACCAAATACGTTTATCTTGGTCTCATCGGACCACAGGACATGGTCCCAGTAATCCATGTCCTTAGTCTGTTTGTCTTCAGCATACTGTTTGCGGGCTTTCTTGTGCATCATCTTTAGAAGAGGCTTCCTTCTGGGACGACAGCCATGCAGACCAATTTGATGCAGTGTGCGTCGTATGGTCTGAGCACTGACAGGCTGATCCCCCCACCCCTTCAACCTCTGCAGCAATGCTGGCAGAATTCATGCATCTATTTCCCAAAGACAACCTCTGGATATGATACTGAGCACTGCACTCAACTTCTTTTATCAACCATGGCAATTCCTGTTCTGAGGGGAACCTATCCTGTTAAACTGCTGTATGGTCTTGGCCACCCTGCTGCAGATCATTTTCAGGGTCTTGGCAATCTTCTTATAGCCCAGGCCATCTTTATGTAGTGCAACAATTCTTTTTTTCAGATCTTCAGAGAGTTCTTTGCCATAAGGTGCCATCTTGAACTTTCAGTGACCAGTATGAGAGAGTGAGAGAGATAATACCAAATGTAACACACCTGCTCCCCAATCACACCGGAGACCTTGTAACACTAACAAATCACATCACAACGGGGAGGAGAAATGGATAAATGGGCACAATTTTGTCATTTCACTTAGGGGCGTACTCACTTTTGTTGCCAGCGGTTTAGACATTAATGGATGTGTGTTGAATTATTTTGAGTGAACAGCAAGTTTACACTGTTATACAAGCTGTACACTCACTACTTTACATTGCAGCAAAGTGTCATTTCTTCAGTGTTGTCACATGAAAAGATATAATAAAATATTCACAAAAATGTGAGGGGTGTACTCACTTTTGTGATACTGCAATACAGCAATTTGGGGTCGGCAGCACCCGATGCGTTTCGTCATCATAGACATCATCTGGGGGAATATATTGGCTTTCTGGTAAGCCTTACATCTTTACATTGGTGCATTACACTGGGCTTTGCATGTCACCTTCATAAGTGCACTCCGTCCCTTTGAAAGTATATGACCTGCTCAATATTGATGATCTACTAGAACTTAATGGATGAATTTTTTTGCACCTTTTATTGCACCTTTTGAACGTTATTTTGCATCATGTGCACATTCTTGGACTATAAATGTATGGATTATATTAATGATCCTGATCATGTATGAATTATTGATAATTTGATTTATATTAGCATCGTATACTGAGATGTTAGAAACAATTTCATATCTTACTTTTTACACTATCGTCATTTTGATTGAGCGCTACACTTTGGGTACATAGGTTTAAGACAATTGTTTGGTTGTTGTGTGGCAGCTTACCTGTTCCATCACTACACTTAGCGTGGTATTTACCTCTACATTTTGACAGTGCAAACCTTGTTCTTAGAGTCCAAATTAGCACATAGAGCTCTCTCAGCTTTCTTCCTCTGAGATCCAGGATAGAGCTTTCCTCTGCTCTCTTACTGGTCATTAAATGCAGGTGGAGAGGGGTTTGAGTGGACCAGAAAGTCCGGGCTGGAACCTGCTCTGCCATGGTGGCCGGCAAAACCCGGGACACCTCAAAATGATTGCATGCGAGGTGACAAGTATCCACCTCGTCCATTGTGGTGCCTCGCAAAACATTACAATGCACATTAACTTTAATGGCATTCCAGTCTTATTCCGTAGGGTTCAATATTGGGTTGGCCCACCCTTTGCAGCTATAACAGCTTCAACTCTTCTGGGAAGGCTGTCCACAAGGTTTAGGAGTGTCTATGGGAATGTTTGACCATTCTTCCAGAAGAGCATTTGTGAGGCCAGGCACTGATGTTGGACAAGAAGGCCTGGCTCACAGTCTCCACTCTAACTCATCCCAAAGGTGTTCTATTAGGCTGAGGTCAGGACTGGTGTGCAGTCATGTTGGAACAGGAAGGAGCCATCCCAGGTAGAGAGCATGAAATTGTCCAAAATGTCTTGGTATGCTGACACTTTAAGAGTTCCCTTCCCTGGAACTAAGAGGTCAAGCCCAACCCCTGAAAAAAACCCCACACCATAATCCCCCCTCCACCAAATGATTTAGACCAGTGCATGAATCAAGGTCCATAAAGGTATGGAAGACATGGAGTCCTGACCTCAACCCGATATCAGAACACCTTTGGGATAAATTTGAGCAAAGACTGCAAGCCAGGCCTTCTCAACCAACATCAGTGCCTGACCTCACAAATGTGCTTCTGGAAAGATAGTCAAACGTAGACACACTCCTAAACCTTGTAAACAGCCTTCCCAGAAGAGTTGAAGCTGTTATAGCTGCAAAGGGTGGGCCAACTTAATATTGAACCCTACGGACTAAAACTGGGATGCCATTAATGTTCATGTGCGTGTAAAGGCAGGTGTCCCAATACTTTTGGTAATATATAGGTTATGTTTGTATGAGTATTTATGTTGTAAAATAAAAAAAGAGACATTTTAATTTGAAAATTAATTTAAATGGAAACATATTGCAATAAATATGGTAAGGTATAAAAAGTGAAATACTGTGATTGTTTCTACTTAGGCTGCTTTATAGAATACCAGAACACCAAAACTATTGCACAGGTAGAAATGCATAAGCTGCTGCAAACAACGCAATAGGATGGATTGTGAATAACAAATGGAAACAGTAAATCATGAAAATGAATAGAGTGTGACAAAAAAAAGTAAATCGATCACCCAAGTGCACCCCCACTAAAAAATAAATAAATTGCCCCCTTACTAGAAACATTGGACTTTAAATTAAATAAATAAACTAAATAAGTCAGAAATAAATAACTAAATAAGTCAGAGGCGCTGTGTATACAGTAAACCCAAGACCGGAAACCAAATCCTTCTCCACTCTTTTGATAATAGGGGTAGTGTCACGGTTAGTAGTGAGGTTGCTGGTCGGCAATTGACGGCGACAGAATGGCTCTGTAACGCAAATCGCCGTCATACGACGGCGGGCGCGATACAGAGCCATTGTGAGCGCGCGCGCGCCGCCGGAGGCGTGCGCGCGCGCTCACTGTGTCCGGGGGGGTCCAGGGAGCGGGTGCGGCGGCTTCGATTGCCGCCGGCCACCCGCGATCCCCCCCCCGGAGCGAATGAGCGGAGGTCCGTGTAAGTAAACACGGACCTCCGCTCTGTGTGAGGGGGAAGGGCTGTGATCACAGCCTTCTCGTACATGAAGGCTGTGACCACTTCCCTTCCCCAGTTAGGCAATCCCCCCTACAGTTAGAACGCCCAGGGAACATAGTTAACCCTTAGCGCGCCCCCTGCAGGTTAACCCCTTCACTGCCAATGGCATTTACACAGTAATCAGTGCATTTTTATAGCACTGATCGCTGTATAAATGCCAATGGTCCCAAAAAAGTGTCAAAATGGTCCGCCATGTCCGCTGAAATATTGCAGTACCGCAAAAAATCGCAGATTGCCGCCATTTTTAGTAAAAAATAAAAAAAATTAAAAACCCCAAAAATGAATTTTCATCATCCGTAAACGCGACCACTTTTGCGCAAACCAATCAATAAATGGCGATTGCGATTTTTTTTATCGCAAATATGAGGAAGAATATAAATCGCCCAAAAACGGTGAAAAAAAATGTTTTTTTATATATTTTTTTTGGATTTGTATTTTAGGAAAAAGTAAGAAATTTGGGTTTTTTTGCAAAATTGTTGCTCTTCTTTTGTTTATAGCGGCGATCAGAAATGACGCAGAGGTGATCAAATACCACCAAAAGAAAGCTCTATTTGTGGGAAAAAAAGGACGCAAATTTCGTTTGGGTACAACGTCGCACGACCGCGCAATTGTCAGTTAAAGCGACGCAGCGCCAAATCGCAAAAAGGGCTCCGGTCCTAAAGCTGGAAATCCTTCCGGTCCTTAAGTGGTTAATACAGTGGTACTGGGGTTACAACATTTTAATGGAGTGTCAGCTTTGCGTCTAAATAATAATAAAAATAATGAATGCAGATTCTATGGTGGTGCAGCAACTTATTAGTGTAAGATTGAACATTAATTCAACTGAAAGTTTTAAAGACAGAGGTTGCAACAAGCAATTTGGGGACAGCTTTTTTGGTGGCAAAACTGATACAATATATTGAGAAGAGTGCCGTTAGAGTGGTGAAACCCTGGGAAATGTGAAAATTCTCCCTTGCTGTGGGGCTGGGTCTGCACAAAATAATAAATAAATACTCACCTAAAACACACAGAAATGATAAAACCAGCACTCAAAGATGGTAATTCAAAGATATTTTTTTTTTCTATGAAAAAATATGACTAAAGAGAGATTGATCCTCCAATAACGATGTCACCCTCTTGGTAATATTCAAACTCTAAAAGAGGTTTAATGTTTTTTTGCCTACACTGTAATGCTGAGCTCTAGGCTGTTATTGGTGGATATAACATACATAAGAAATATCAGAGAGTAAGAGTGGGGTGTACAGGAGACCAGTGCATGGCATACACCAGACCTTCTCACACGGTGCCGTCACCGGCAGCTCTGCTCATCCTCAGCACTGAAGGGAACACACAATCACCAGCTCTTTATATACATCAACTGACACTGATTTACCTCTATAGACTCAGCTGCAGAGCAAAGGACTGATGTTAGAATTAAATCTGCACTAATTTTATTTGGTTGGTTAATTTTGTATTTAATGTTCAGTTTAACTTTACAGAGAAATTATCTATTTACAGTACTTTGTGAAATCAGAAATGCATGCAGCCATGTGCCCCATTGGGGGTGGCTGGTAGTTGTGGTCCACCTGTCCACTGCCCTCAATCACACAATTTCCACACACCCAGAGTCACGGTACTTTATTTTTGTTGTTTTATTTAGGGGTTAAACTTGGATGGGGATAGGGATGGCTGTGGAATGCCCAAGAATCAATCACGTGACCTTCTATATACACCGCCGTATATACACTCCTTGTTCCTCCAGCACATATACTTGCTGACCATTACACTTCTCCTTCCTCTCTCCTGCACACTACTTGCTGTTACCAGCCTGAAAGGCAATTTTTCAGACCTCCATGACACCTCCTCTTCCACCACAACTAGCACATGGTGAGGCCTTTTCTTAATACTTGCAGGACCTCCGGCCCACCCGTTGTGGGCAAGGGTCACAGGCTCCCAGTTGTGAAGCCATGGACCTTCAATTGTGTATGTAAAGTAGTGAGTGCACAGCTTGTTTAACAGTGTACATTTGCTGTCCCCTCAAAATAATTCAACACACAGCCATTAATATCTAAACTGCTGGCAACAAAAGTGAGTACACCCCTAAGTGGAAATGTCCAAAATAGGCCCAAAGTGTCAATAATTTGTGTGGCCACCATTATTTTCCAGCACTGCCTTAACCCTCTTGAGCATGGAGTTCACCAGAGCTTCACAGGTTGCCACTGGAGTCCTCTTCCCCTCCTCCATGACGACATCACAGAGCTGGTGGATGTTAGAGACCTTGTGCCCCTCCACCTTCCATTTGAGGATGACCCACAGATTCCCAATAGGGTTTAGGTCTGGAGACATGCTTTGCCAGTCCATCACCTTTACCCTCAGCTTCTTTAGCAAGGCAGTGGTCGTCTTGCAGGTGTGTTTGGGGTCGTTATCATGTAGGAATACTGCCCTGCAGCCCAGTCTCTGAAGGGAGGGGATCATGCTCTGTTTCAGTATGTCACAGTACATGCTGGCATTCATGGTTCCCTCAATGAACTGTAGCTCCCCAGTGCTGGCAGCACTCATGCAGCCCCAGACCATGGCACTCCCATCACCATGCTTGACTGGCAAGACACACTTGTCTTTGTACTCCTCCCCTGGTTGCTGCCACACACGCTTGACACCAAATGAACCAAAGAAGTTTATCTTGATCTCATCAGACCACAGGAAAGGTTCCAGTAATCCATGTCCTACTTGTCTTCAGCAAACTGTTTGCAGGCTTTCTTGTGCATCATCTTTAGAAGAGGCTTCCTTCTTGGATGACAGCTATGCAGACCAATTTGATGCAGTGTGAGGTGTATGGTCTGGGCACTGACAGGCTGACCCCCACCCCTTCAACCTCTGCAGCAATGCTGGCAGCACTCGTACGTCTATTCTGGATATGACACTGAGAATGTGCACTCAACCTCTTTGGTTGACCATGGCAAGGCCTGTTCTGAGTGCAACTTGTCCTGTTAAACCGCTGTATGGTCTTGGCCACCGTACTGCAGCTCAGTTCCAGGGTCTTGGCAATCTTCTTATAGCGTAGGCCATCTTTATGTAGAGCAACAGATCTTTTTTTCAGATCCTCAGAGAGTTCTTTGCCATGAGGTGCCATGTTGAGCTTCCAGTGACCGGTATGAGAGATTGAGGGCGATAACACCAAATATCACACACCTGCTCCCCATTCACACCCGAGACCTTGTAACACTAAAGAGTCACATGACACCAGAGAGGGAAATTGGCTAATTGGGCCCAATTTTGGCATTTTCACTTACTGGTGCAATCACTTTTGTTGCCAGAGGTTTAGACATTAATGGCTGTGTGTTGAGTTATTTTGAGGAGACAGCAAATTTACACTGTTATACAAGCTGTAAAGCTGTACACTCACTACTTTACATTGTAGCAAAGTGTGATTTCTTCAGTGTTGTCACATGAAAAGATATAATCAAATATTTACAAAAATGTGAGGGTTGTACTCACTTTTGTGAGATACTGTAAGTACATCGGTGCTAGATAGGCACTGGACTAACTACAATTCCCAGCCCATCCATCTTCCAGGCCCCTCCGGCCTGCCTCACTGTCCAGTGGCCCTCATTTCCCTGCTTGGCTTCTCCAACCTCTACAGACTGTCCACTGTCTTCTCCCCAGTCTGCTCCAGCCTTCTCATCCAACTCCCAGGGGCTGTCGCTCACCGACACCAGTGAATCCTTTAAAGAGCCTTTAATGAAGCCTCTCTGCTGATCTCCTGCTCCCTTGTGCTACTCCAGGATGATGACTCCTCTCCTGGCTGCACTTGAGCCTCCAGGCCTCAAGGTCACCCCCCCCATACTGGGGGGCTCCCTCCCAGGTGAGACCTCCACAGCACCTCTGCTACATTCTCCACTCTTCCACTCAAACTCTCCTCCCTCCTGCTGGGCAGATCACTCTATTTAAGAAGGCATGCCCCAGATTGGTGATTGGTCAGGGCTCCTTCTCATACCTCAGAAAGTGACATCTCCTCATCCATCCTTTTCCAGAACCTTTTGGCCCCAAAGATGAGGAGTATCCAAGGGGTGTTCCTTCTTGCAATCTCTAGCCCTCCCTGAGCCACTACCCAGCCCAGATCAAGACAATTAGGCCTGCACCCACTGTCAGGCCTGATTAGGTTTTACCTCTCCTAACAAAAACCCAATACAAAAACACACCTATCACAATGGTAGCACTACACTCACCCACCCCCAAACATCAGCTGGTCCCCAGCTGAAAATTTACAAAAATAGCTCCTGGGCCCCAGGAGCATGGGCATCCCATAATCAAAAAGCGGGACAGGAAAAGGGAAAAAACTTGAATGTGGAAATGTACAAATAATTTAAGCACAAAAATATGTGTCAATTAGTGTTGAGCGAACCCGGACATTTCAAAAATCGTTCGGGTTCGGTCCGGGGTTCTGCTATTTTACTCCACGTGTTGAGAAGCTGCAGGGCAGCCAATCAACAAGCGTTTCACTGGTTTGCTCTTAGAAGCCATCACAGCCATGCCTACTAATGGCATAGCTGTGATTGGCCAGTGCATCATGTGACCCAGCCTATTTATAAGCTGGAGTCACAGTGCTGCAGTCACATGCTCCTTGGGTTAGTGTAGGGAAAGGAAGCTGAAAGCTTGAGGGACAGATTTGAGACATTTTAAGACCTGATCCTGCATCCTGAGATAGATTACTTTACTACTGCTGTCTGTGCTGTTGCTCTGAGGACAGATAGCAGAAATTAGAGATTTCACATACCGCTGCTTTGAGTTGCAGATCAAGCTCTGCATAAAACAACGATCACTACGATCGTGCTCAACGATCAGA
>BLSH010029916.1:542220-561757 GCA_018402905.1 Glandirana rugosa
CAGGAGGTGCAGCTTACTAATGTGTTCACTAGTGGTGATCGATTAGAGGGTGTACTACATTTCCGTCCATAGGGTTATGAAAACCATTGTATAACATATGTTTTCCGCATATAGGATCCTGGATTAATATTGTTGGTATATATAGTATTAATAAGGGGTTTCTCCTCCGTACTCTCCATCTCCGAAGGGTGTAGATTTACACTTATTAGGTTGTCTAGAAAGAGGGTTCATCTAGATCCCTAATGATCTGGAGAGATGGATTAGGGGTGGGGTGGGGGAAGGGGAGGGGGGAGATAGTGGGGGTTGGTGGGGAATGTCCTTGAATTAGAACATAAGCACAGGAAGTAAGGGGTGGTTGGGGGTGATAGAGGGGGGAGGGGAAGGGGGTGGGGTGGGGATTAGGTAGAGAGGTCTAGTAATCCCTAGATCTACTTGGGAGAAAGATCTGTTGGATTATTCACATTTAGATGTGGGAAGCCTCTACCTCTCATGCCTCCTCTTTGGGGAATAATTATGATATATATGGTTGTTATAATTAGGTCCTAGGATATACGCCTTTTGTATACAATATGTTACCAAAAGTATTGGGATACCTGCCTTTACATCATGTGGGAGATTAGCTAGTGGTGATCACTTGTGTAATCATTCGACGTGGAGGACAGTTTCTTAAAAATCTGGCGGCTTGCAAGGTTTATTGTTTCAGGTTTGCAAGTTCAAAACACAAACAAAACAGAAAACAAAACCTCGCCATCTGGCGCTAAACTCTCTATACAGTGAGGGGCTGTCCCTGACACCCACAAAACATAAGCAAAGTGCAAACCTTGTTCTTTGAGTCCAAATTAGCACACAGAGCTCTCTCAGCTCTCTTCCTCTGAGATCCAGGATAGAGCTTTCCTTTGTTTTCTTCCTGGTCATTAAATGCAGGTGGAGAGGGGTTTGAGTGGACTAGAAAGTGCGGGCTGGAACCAGCTCTGCCATGGCGGCCGGCAAAACTAGTGGCCTCAAAATGATAGCATGCGAGGCGACAAGCATCGTCTGTCCATTGTGGTGCCTCACATAACGTCACATATCCCCCCCTCTGCTCAAGCGAGGGGGGGTCACGAGCACCGGCTGTACACAAAGGGCTTGCTTCAATTTCTGGAAGGCCTTCTCAGCTTCAGGATTCCACATAACCATTCCTGATGTTGTACCCTTTGTCAGATTGGTCAGAGGGATGGCAATAGTGGCAAAGTGGGGATGAAGGGTCGGTAATACCCTGTAATCCCCAGGAAGGCCCGAACCTGTTTCTTGTTCACCGGTTGGAGCCACTTTTGAATGGCCTCAATGTTATTGGTTTGTGGCTTAAACAGACTTCAATCAATCACATACCCAAGGCATTTGGACTCCTTGGGACCTATGGCACACTTCTTTGGGTTGGCTGTTTAACCTGCTACCCTCAGTGAATCTATCACTGCCTGCACTGGGGGCAGATGTGATTCCCAATCTGGGCTGGGATGCGGCCTCAAAGTCTTGTCCATCATCCTCTGAAAGGATGCAGGGGCCCCATGCAGATCAAATGGTATTCGTTTGTATTGGAAGGACCCCTTGGGGGGGGAGAGAAGGCCCTTTATTTTCCTTTTCTGACTCTGTTAGGGGGATCTGTCAGTATCTCTTAGTTAGGTCTAGGGTTGTTATGTAACGGCCTCCTTCCAACCTATCCACAAGTTTGTCAACCCGCGGGTATGCGTCAAACTTAGACACTTCATTCAGCTTCCTAATATCGTTACAGAACTGGATGGGTTCAGCACTACACAGTGGGGACTAGCACTAGCACTCTATCTCTGGGGTTGAAAGTTCAGGTTTCTGTACCCCGATTGTAAACCCTTCTCTAGGCTTCCTGGGCTTGCTTCATATGCTCTCGTACAAGGGGCAGGACAGCTGCAATTCGATCCTGCATCAAGGAGAAATGCTCTATGACACTTCTATATTGGGTGGCCTCTCCTTCCCGCGTCTCTTTTGTGACATCTAGCAGCCCCCTGGGATGTCTACCATACAAGAGTTCAAAGGGGGAATACCCCGTAGACACCTGCTTAACCTCTCGTATGGCAAACATGAGGTACGGCAGCAAAAAAAATCCCAATTTTGCCCATCTTTATCCACTATATTTTTTAGCATACTCTTGAGGGTCTTGTAAAACCTTTCCACCAGACTGTCAGTTTGCGGGTGGTAAACAGTGGTACAAAGATGGGAGATTTTGTACAACTTACACAATGTTCTGGTCATTCTGGACATGAACCGGGCTACCCTGATCCATCAAGATTTCTTTAGGGATCCCCGCCCGACTAAACACCTGGACCAGCTCCTTGGCGATAGTCTTAGCGGAGGTATTCCACAAGGGTATGGCCTCAAGATAGCGGGTCGCATAGTCCAGTATCACCAAGATGTGCTGGTGTCCCCGGGCAGATCAGGGCATGACTCACAGTATACTTTCACGTCTGCATACAATCCAGGACAGGAGAGTCTCTGGGTTATTCTCTCCCTGGTTTTCTCTATACCCAGATGTCCCCTAGGGTTGCCACATCATCCCTTTAATCCACAACACATATTAATTACACAGGTTCTGTGCCTGATTAAGGGGGTAATTAAATTCACCAATCTCTCCTTCCTTTTGGCAAAATGGGTCTGGTGAGAACTCCCGTGCCTACTCAGCAGGGGGAGCTCTTTCCTCCAGGCTCTCTGTGCCTTTCCACAACCTCCAAAAATGGGAAAAATCCCTCCCCACTAGGGCTTCATGAAGCAGGGAAGGTACTACTCCCACTGAATTGGTCACTCTGCCGCAAGGGGTGTCAACCTCGACCAGCGCCGTCTGGTAGTCACAAGTGTCCCCATGGATGCAAATGACCCTGGCAGTGCTAGGCAGTAACCTGGCCAGATTTACACAGCTGCTTTTGACCAACGTTATCACACTACCAGAGACAAGCAGCGCAGTGATGGGTTTCC
Source organism: Glandirana rugosa (assembly GCA_018402905.1). Lineage (NCBI taxonomy): Eukaryota > Metazoa > Chordata > Amphibia > Anura > Ranidae > Glandirana > Glandirana rugosa. The sequence continues at coordinate 545,200 of BLSH010029916.1, forward strand.
CATCAATAGCAATCACACACATTTGGTTCTCCATGCGACCTGAGCATGATGATATACATGCAACTTGTGAAAAAAGAGAAATGTGTCTTTTCATATAAGCCTTATCACAGTTCATCATTCAGGGGACAATTGGCAGCAATATGTCCCAATGCATGGCATCGGTAGCACTGTATGTGTTCTATACCCAGTCCTCTCAAGGGTCCCCAAGACCTTCCTGGCTTCTTTGGACAGTCTCCAGGTCTAGAACCCCCAGTCTCTTTAATCATATCAGTTTTATCAAAATTCCCCACGCCCCTTAAGCCTGGAACAGTCTTACTGGGTCCGCTGGGCGATCTTTCACCTCTAGAGACACTGGAGTGGGGCGCAGATGGGCCAAGTCCTCAGCAGCTGCGTATCTCTCCACGAGGTCCACCAGTTGGCTTGCAATTTTGGGTTCCCCATGCCTGACCTATTTCCTCAAGTAATCAAGGAGTGCCTGTAGATAGTGGTCCATGACCACATGCTCCACATTCTGGGGACCTGGCAAAGTCTCTGTCTGTTGCCCTTACCTGGTAAGGTGAACTAGGTCAAACATCTGCTAACGGGGTGGCTTGTCGGTGCGGTATGTCCACTGATGCGCGCATTAGGTCCGAACTGCCATGGTGACCCCCAGCGTGTGAGTATCCTTGCCTTTAGAGTCTCATAGTTCTGGGCTTTTTGGGGTTTGCCGGTCAAGAATGGTGCCATCAGTCCCGCCCACTATTCTTTTGGCCATCCTTCGTGAAGAGCGACTCTTTCAAAGATCGTGAAGTACGTCTCCATGTCATCCGCAGGCGTCCTCTTCTGCATGTGGTAAGAAGCGCGTACCAACTTTGGTTCCACTGTCACGGGAGGTGTGGGCCCCTTTTTTAACTCCAGCACATTGCAAACCTTTGTACCCAAAGTGTTACATTCAACCAAAATGACAATAATTAGTGTAAAAAGTAAGATATGAAATTGATTCTAACATCTCAGTATACGGTGCTAATATAAATCAAAATATCAATAATTCATACATGATCAGAATCATTAAAATAGTCCATAAATTTATAGTCCAAGAATGTGCAAATGATGCAAATAACGTGCAAATAACTAGCAAAAGGTGCAATAAAAGGTGCAAAAAAATACATCCATAAAGTTCTAGTAGATCATCAATATTGAGTAGATCATAGACTTTCAAAGGGACAGAGAGCACTTATGAGTGTGACATGCAAATCCCAGTGTAATCCACCACCGTAAAGATGTAAGGCTTACCAGAAAGCCAATATATTCAGGCGTGAATATATTGGCAGAGATGAAATAGGAGGCAGTTTCCTAGGTTTAGATGTCCAGAGGGGGCGTCCAGCATCCAGACATATCCAGAGGTTATCCCATAGAAATGTGGAGGGGTCCTGCCCGCACTTACACCTCTTGAGAATATACTCCAAGGAAACAGTACCACAGGACATGGTTCCAGTAATCCATGTCCTTAGTCTGGTTGTCTTCAGCAAACTGTTTGCGGGCTTTCTTGTGCATCATCTTTAGAAGAGACTTCCTTCTGGGACGACAGCCATGCAGACCAATTTGATGCAGTGTGCGGCGTATGGTCTGAGCACTGACAGGCTGACCCCCCACCCCTTCAACCTCTGCAGCAATGCTGGCAGAATTCATGCATCTATTTCCCAAAGACAACCTCTGGATATGATGCTGAGCACGTGCACTCAACTTCTTTTGTCAACCATGGCAATTCCTGTTCTTAGGGGAACCTATCCTGTTAAACTGCTGTATGGTCTTGACCACCATGCTGCAGATCTTTTTCAGGGTCTTGGCAATCTTCTTATAGCCCAGACCATCTTTATGTAGCGCAACAATTCTTTTTTTCAGATCTTCAGAGAGTTCTTTGCCATAAGGTGCCATCTTGAACTTTCAGTGGCCAGTATGAGAGAGTGAGAGCGATAATAACAAATTTAACACACCTACTCCCCAATCAAACCGGAGACCTTGTAACACTAACAAATCACATGACAACAGGGAGGGAAAATGGCTAATTGGGCCCAATTTTGTCATTTCACTTAGGGGTGTTCTCACTTTTGTTGCCAGCGGTTTAGACATTAATAGCTGTGTGTGGAGTTATTTTGAGTGAACAGCAAATTTACACTGTTATACAAGCTGTACACTCACTACTTTACATTGCAGCACAGTTTCACTTCTTCAGTGTTGTCACATGAAAAGATATAGTAAAATATTCACAAAAATGTTCGGGTGTACTCACTTTTGTGAGATACTGCAATACAGCAATTTGGGGTCGGCAGCACCTGATGCGTTTCATCATCATAGACATCGTCTGGGGGGATATTTTGGCTTTCTGGTAAGCCTTACATCTTTACGCTGGTGCATTACACTGGGTTTTGCATGTCACCCTCATAAGTGCACTCCGTCCCTTTGAAAGTCTATGACCTGCTCAATATTGATGATCTACTAGAACTTAATGAATGAATTCTTTTGCACCTTTTATTGCACCTTTTGAACGTTATTTTCACATTATTTGCATTATTTGCACATTCTTGGACTATACATTTATGGACTATATTAATAATGCTGATCATGTATGAATTATTGATATTTTGATTTATATTAGCACCATATATTGAGATATTAGAATTAATTTCATATCTTACTTTTTACACTATCGTCATTTTGGTTGAGCGCTACACTTTGGGTACATAGGTTTAAGACAATTGTTTGGTTGTTGTGTGGCAGCTGACCTGTTCCATCACTACACTTAGCGTGGTATTTACCTCTAAATTTTGACAGTGCAAACCTTGTACTTAGAGTCCAAATTAGCACATAGAGCTCTCTCAGCTTTCTTCCTCTGAGATCCAGGATAGAGCTTTCCTCTGTTCTCTTCCTGGTCATTAAATGCAGGTGGAGAGGGCTTTGAGTGGACCAGAAAGTCCGGGCCGGAACCAGCTCTGCCATGGTGGCCGGCAAAACCCGGGTCACCTCAAAATGATTGCATGCGAGGTGACAAGTATCCACCTCGTCCATTGTGGTGCCTCGCAAAACATTACAATGCACATTAACTTTAATGGCATTCCAGACTTATTCCGTAGGGTTCAATATTGAGTAGGCCCACCCTTTGCAGCTATAACAGCTTCAACTCTTCTGGGAAGGCTGTCCACAAGGTTTAGGAGTGTCTATGGGAATGTTTAACCATTCTTTCAGAAGAGCATTTGTGAGGCCGGGCACTGATGTTGGACCAGAAGGCCTGGCTCGCAGTCTCCACTATAATTCATCCCAAAGGTGTTCTATCAGGATGAGGTCAGGACTGGTATGCAGTCATGTTGGAACAGGAAGGAGCCATCCCAGGTAGAGAGCATGAAATTGTCCAAAATGTCTTGGTGTGCTGGCACTTTAAGAGTTCCCTTCCCTGGAACTAAGAGGTCAAGCCCAACCCCTGAAAAAAAAACCCACACCGTAATCCCCCCTCCACCAAATGATTTAGACCAGTGCCCCGAATCAAGGTCCATAAAGGTATGGAAGACATGGAGTCCTGACCTCAACCCGATAGAAGAACACCTTTGGGATACATTTGAGCAGAGACTGCAAGCCAGGCCTTCTCAACCAACATCAGTGCCTGACCTCACAAATGTGCTTCTGGAAGGATAGTCAAACATTCCCATAGACACTCCTAAACCTTGTAGACAGCCTTCCCAGAAGAGTTGAAGCTGTTATAGCTGCAAAGGGTGGGCCAACTCAATATTGAACCCTACGGACTAAAACTGGGATGCCATTAATGTTCACGTGCGTGTAAAGGCAGGTGTCCCAATACTTTTGGTAATATATAGGTTATGTTTGTATGAGTATTTATGGTATAAAATAAAAAAAAGATACATTTTAATTTGAAAATTAATTTAAATGGAAACATATTGCAATAAATATAGTAAGGTATAAAAAAGGAAATACTGTGATTGTTTCTACTTAGGCTGCTTTATAGAATACCAGAACACCAAAACTAATGCACAGGTAGAAATGCATAAGCTGCTGCAAACAACGCAATAGGATGGATTGTGAATAACAAATAGAAACAGTAAATCATGAAAATGAATAGAGTGTGACAAAAAAAAAAAAAATTAAAGGCTATATAATTAAATTGTTTATATTGTTATCGATGGTGACAAATAATAGTGCAGATTCCATTGCTTGGAAACTTCCGTGGTGTGCATCCAGTGTGAGTGAACACGACAAATCAGTAAATCGATCACCCAAGTGCACCCCCACTAAAAAATAAATAAATTGCCTCCTTACTAGAAACATTGGACTTTAAATTAAATAAATAAACTAAATAAGTCAGAAATAAATAACTAAATAAGTCAGAAGTGCTGTGTATACAGTAAACCCAAGACCGGAAACCAAATCCTTCTCCACTCTTTTGATAAGGGTAGTGTCACGGTTAGTAGTGAGAATCACTCCATCATGATGAACATGGGGGATTAATGGAAAACACCCACATAGTGTAAACCTGTAAACATGTTTTTATAGATAAACTAGTGGTAGTAACTCACAGTGTAGCACATAAAATCCAGCATATGTACAAGAATAATTGTTCCTGGGAACCAATCCAAATTCCTGGAGATTTCAGCTTTGTATGGGTCTCCAGCCAGGCAGTGGACCCGCCAACTGGTCGCTCAGGTCTCCTGGTGGGACGGGAGAGCCCATAGATCCATGGAAGGTGGCATGAGGGGGGATCCCCTTTCTGCTGCTTGTAATAGCAATTGAGCGGCTAGTTAGCCACTCCGGTTGCTAATACAAGAGAGCTCTAGAAAAACGGTACCGGGATGATGCTTCCATCCCCCTCCCCCCAAAAAAATATATATATTATAAAAATAAAAACAAAATAGCTGCCTGAGAAAGCAACATTGGTAAGAATGGTAAAGTAAATCAAACTGGTACACCAGCAGTTAAAGTAGAACTATGGGCAAAACTTTTTTTTTTCATTTTGGATAGAGCAAGGGAAGGGTTATAACCGCTGTCAGATTTTTTTTCCGCCTTCTCTGTCCCATTGCGGAGATTTCCCTTGTCCCATAACCAAACAGGAAGTGAGAGGAAATCTCTGCAAAATAAAGGATTTATTTTTAGGGACCCCTGGCTCTCACCAGAACTGGTGCCCCCATTGGAAGATTTCCCATCTATTACTTTTCCGGGGACAACCCAAAAATTGTGGTTTTCTTTTTACTTTCAATGATAATGGTTAACAGGACAAAAAGAGAGGATGAATCTCCTTAAGGCTCCTTTCACACTGAGGCGCTTTATAGACGCTATTTAGCTAAAAATAGCGTCTGTAAAGCGCCTCAAAAATCCCCCCCAATCCACCTCAATGTGAAAGCCCTGAGTGCTTTCACACTGGGGCGGTGCGCTAGGGGGACCTTACAAAAAGGTCCTGCAAGCAGCATCTTTGGGGCGGTGAGGGGAGCGGTAATATACCGCTCCTCTACCACCCCTGCCATTGAAATTAATGGCAAGCGCTTCCGAAGCGGCTGCACACCGCCTCGGTAGCGCTGAGCGCCGGCACTTTTAACCCTGTATTAACCCCTTTTGGGGGGTTAAAAGCGTGGCGCTCCCGTCTGCATAGCGGAGCCCTATCGCTGGTAAAACTCTGCTAAAACTAGCAGGGTTTTACCACGACCGCGGCTGCCGCTTCAGTGTGAAAGTAGCCTAACAGGGACATAGACAGCAATAAAGACTGAATTGGGTTAAGAGAAATGTTCCCCTACGGGATTATCCAGTGCAAAGAGACAAATTTACACCAGTGTATATATTGAAATAAAATCACATTTTTATTTTAACCATAGACATAAAATTAAGCCAAATAGGTCAGTAGTAACAAAAAAGAAGAAAAGAAATCAATCAGTACTAAAATCAATACTCTGTGGTGCCATTACAATATTTATGCATGTTCCAAACAATTATGTAATAATTAGGTCAAAATCCCGACATGTTTTGCCTATCTCAGGCTTCTTCAGGGGACATTGATTGACGGGTACACAATCGTTTCTTTTTACAGTGAAAATATACACATAATTAGTACATTGACATACAGGCATATAAACATTCAAAATTTGAAATTTAATTTTTTGATTTTTGACATTGGTGCCAATAGGGCATGCATCCAAAGTAATCCCATCCCATTCAGAGGCCTGCTCCCTCTGGATTCCCCAAATGGCATACTCACCCACACAGAGGGGGCTTGGACAGGGGACAATCTGTAATATAGCAATAAAGACTGTCCGGGGCTCAAATCCTTCTCCACTCTATCCAAAACTAAAAGTTATACTTTAATACAGTGGTACTGGGGTTACAACATTTTAATGGAGTGTCAGCTTTGCATCTAAATAATAATAAAAATAATAAATGCAGATTCTATGGTGGTGCAGCCACTTATTAGTGTAAGATTGAACATTAATTCAACTGAAAGTTTTAAAGACAGAGGCTGCAACAAGCAATTTGGGGACATCTTTTTTGGTGGCAAAACTGATACAATATATTGAGAAGAGTGCCGTTAGAGTGGTGAAACCCTGGGAAATGTGAAAATTCTCCCTTGCAGTGGGGATGGGTGTGCACAAAATAATAAATAAATACTCACCTAAAACACACAGAAATGAGAAAACCAGCACTTAAAGATGGTAATTCAAAGATATATTTTTTCTCTGAAAAAATATGATTAAAGATTGAAGAGAGGTTGATCCTCCAATAACGACGTCACCCTCTTGGTAATATTCAAACTCTAAAAGAGGTTTAATGTTTTTTTGCCTACACTGTAATGCTGAGCTCTAGGCTGTTATTGTTGGATATAACATACATAAGAAATATCAGTGAGTAAGAGTGGGGTGTACAGGAGACCAGTGCATGGCATACACCAGACCTTCTCACACGGTGCCGTCACCGGCAGCTCTGCTCATCCTCAGCACTGCAGAGAACACACAATCACCAGCTCTTTATATACATCAACTGACACTGATTTACATCTATAGACTCAGCTGCAGAACAAAGGACTGATGTTAGAATTAAATCTGCACTAATTTTATTTAGTTGGTTAATTTTGTATTTAATGTTCAGTATAACTTTACAGAGAAATTATCTATTTACAGTACTTTGTGAAATCAGAAATGCTTGTAGCCATGGTAGTTGTGGTCCACCTGTCCACTACACAATTTCCACACACCCGGAGTCACGGTACTTTATTTTTGTTGTTGTTTTATTTAGGGGTTGAACTTGGATGGGGATAGGGATGGCTGTGGGATGCCCAAGAATCAATCACGTGACCTTCTATATACACCACCGTATATAAACTCCTTGTTCCTCCAGCACATACACTTGCTGACCGTTACACTTCTCCTTCCTCTCTCCTGCACACTACTTGCTGTTACCAGCATGAAAGGCAATTTTTCAGACCTCCATGACACCTCCTCTTCCACCACAACAAGCACATGGTGAGGCTTTTTCTTAATACTAGCAGGACCTCAGGCCCACCCGATGTGGGCAAGGGTCACAGGCTCCCAGTTGTGAAGCCATGGACCTTCAATTGTGTAGCTACAGTATCTCACAAAAGTGAGTACACCCCTCAATTTTTTTTAAATGTTTTATTCTATCTTTTCATGTGACAACACTGAAGAAATTACACTTTACTACAATGTAAAGTAGTGAGTGCACAGCTTGTATAACCCCTCAAAATAACTCAACACACAGCCATTAATATCTAAACCGCTGGCAACAAAAGTGAGTACACCCCTAAGTGGAAATGTCCAAAATAGGCCCAAAGTGTCAATAATTTGTGTGGCCACCATTATTTTCCAGCACTGCCTTAACCCTCTTGAGCATGGAGTTCACCAGAGCTGCACAGGTTGCCACTGGAGTCCTCTTCCACTCCTCTATGATGACATCACAGAGCTGGTGGATGTTTGAGACCTTGTGCCCCTCCGCCTTCCGTTTGAGGAGGCCCCACAGATGCTCAATGGGTTTAGGTCTGGAGACATGCTTGGTCAGTCCATCACCTTTACCCTCAGCTTCTTTAGCAAGGCAGTGGTCGTCTCGGAGGTGTGTTTGGAGTCGTTATCATGTAGGAATACTGCCCTGTGGCCCAGTCTCTGAGGGGAGGGGATCATGCTCTGCTTCAGTATGTCACAGTACATGTTGGCATTCATGGTTCCCTCAATGAACTGTAGCTCCCCAGTGCTGGCAGCACTCATGCAGCCCCAGACCATGACACTCCCATCACCATGCTTGACTGGCAATACACACACGTCTTTGTACTCCTCCCCTGGTTGCTGCCACACACGCTTGACACCAAATGAACCAAAGACGTTTATCTTGATCTCATCAGACCACAGGAAAGGTTCCAGTAATCCATGTCCTACTTGTCTTCAGCAAACTGTTTGCAGGCTTTCTTGTGCATCATCTTTAGAAGAGGCTTCCTTCTGGGATGACAGCTATGCAGACCAATTTGATTCAGTGTGAGGTGTATGGTCTGGGCACTGACAGGCTGACCCTCACCCCTTCAACCTCTGCAGCAATGCTGGCAGCACTCGTACGTCTATTCTGGATATGACACTGAGAATGTGCACTCAACCTCTTTGGTTGACCATGACAAGGCCTGTTCTGAGTGGAACCTGTCCTGTTAAACCTCTGTATGGTCTTGGCCACCATGCTGCAGCTCAGTTCCAGGGTATTGGCAGTCTTCTTATAGCCTAGTCCATCTTTATGTAAAGCAACAGATCTTTTTTTTCAGATCCTCAGAGAGTTCTTTGCATTGAGGTGCCATGTTGAGCTTCCAGTGACCGGTATGAGAGATTGAGGGCGATAACACCAAATTTAACACACCTGGTCCCCATTCACACCTGAGACCTTGTAACACTAAAGAGTCACATGACACCAGAGAGGGAAATTGGCTAATTGGGCACAATTTTGGCATTTTCACTTAGGGGTGTACTCACTTTTGTTGTCAGAGGTTTAGACATTAATGGCTGTGTGTTGAGTTATTTTTAGGAGACAGCAAATCTACGCTGTTATACGAGCTGTACGCTCACTACTTTACATTGTAGCAAAGTGTCATTTCTTCAGTGTTGTCACATGAAAAGATAGAATAAAATATTTACAAAAATGTGAGGGTTGTACTCACTTTTGTGAGATACTGTAAGTACGTCGGTGCTAGATGGACACTGGACTAACAACAAGTCCAAGCCCATCCATCTTCCAGGCCCCTCCGGCCTGCCTCATTGTCCAGTGGCCCTCATTTCCCTGCTTGGCTTCTCTGACCTCTACAGACTGTCCACTGTCTTCTCCCCAGTCTGCTCCAGCCTTCTCATCCAACTCCCAGGGGCTGTCGCTTACCGACACCAGTGAATCATTTAAAGAGCCTTTAATGTAGCCTCTCTGCTGATCTCCTGTTCCCTTGTGCTACTCCAGGATGATGACTCCTCTCCTGGCTGCACTTGAGCCTCCAGGCCTCAAGGTCACCCCCCCCCCATACTGGGGGGCTCCCTCCCAGGTGAGACCTCCACAGCACACCTGCTACATTCTCCACTCTTCCACTCAAACTCTCCTCCCTCCTGCTGGGCAGATCACTCTATTTAAGAAGGCATGCCCCAGATTGGGGATTGGTCAGGGCTCCTTAACATACGTCAGAAAGTGACACCTCCTCATCCATCCTTTTCCAGAACCTTTTGGCCCCAAAGATGAGGTATATCCAAGGGGTGTTCCTTCCTGCAATCTCTAGCCCTCCCTGAGCCACTACCCAGCCCAGATCAAGACAATCAGGCCTGCACCCACTGTCAGGCCTGATTAGGTTTTACCTCTCCTAACAAAAACCCAATACAAAAACACACCTATCATGATGGGAGCACTACACTCCCCCCCCCCCAAACATCAGCTGGTCCCCAGCTGAAAATTTAAATAAAAAGCTCATGGGCCCCAGGAGCATGAGCATCCCATAATCAAAAAGCGGGGCAGGAAAAGGGAACAAACTTGGATGGGGAAATGTACAAATAATTTAAGCACAAAAATATATGTCAATACCATCTCTGTAAATTATTTACACTGTACAGTATAACACATTCCTAGCTACAGGTCCCTGCAAATAGCTATACACAGACACAATATACATTCCTGGACTGAAGCACTTTCCCTATTAAGAAAAGTACTTTGTCTGCATAATTTGTAGTAGCAGGTAGTTGGCTTGACTCTCTATGGATGAAGATGACCAGCCGGTCCATCTTTGGAATCCTAACAGAAGATAGAACAACTAACTACAACTATATACAAACAGGTCTATTGAGAGGGGGTTATGAGACTCCAATAAAACAACAAGCCCAATAAACTTTTTTTTTTTTACCTGCCTGCCCTGTCAGTGAGGAGCAGAAATAAAGAAAGTCAATGGTAGGGGTTCTTCTTTAAATTTCCTGATGGGAGGGGGCGTGTCTAGCCGGTGGAGCGGATGGTCGCACATCCCTAGTGCTCCTCTCGTTCTTCAGCTTACTAGTGGCAATAAACCAACTTCAGGGTCTCCTTCACCACAGGGCGCGGATGGCCAAGATGGCCACAGCAGTGGCTTCTCCCAGATAGATGGTACAGAGGAGGAAGCGTATCAGCCGGACTGAAGGCTCTCAAGACCTCTATATGAGGGTGATCCAGGTGAGTCCTCCCCCCTCTCTTTCCCTCCTCACGGATTCCTCTTAAGTCCAGGTCATGGATGGATGCTCTCCCTCCCTCACAAGTAGCCCCTGCAGATCTCCCTGTCTCTACGCCTGCAGCCTTACAATCTGCCATAGAATCATTCCCTGCCTGAGACCAGCCAGCCTCTGAGCTAGTCATTAAAAACATGCTCCTCTCATTGAGACAATCCCTGCATGGAGACCTCATAGCAGCTGTAGCCACAGTCTCTGAGACAGTACAAGAGCATGAACATAGACTGATTCACGTGGAAACAAAAATGAGCGAACTATGTGCAGCCCATAATGCCATGATAGATGCGCAGTCCCACCATGAAAATGAGATCCAGCAACTACAATTGAAAATAGTTGATTTAGAAGATCGTTGCAGAAGGGGCAATATTAAATTCCGTGGCATCCATGAATCAGTCGCTCCTGATGCGCTAATCCCATATATCCAACAGATGATGAAACATTTCATTCCCACGATCTCGGATCTAGAACAGGCCATAGACAGGGAGCATAGAATTCCCAAACCGGCTTTTCTTCCTGCCTCAGTGCCCAGAGATGTGCTAGCTAGAGTGCACTTCTATCACATAAAGGAACATGTCATGTCTGTGGCAAAGCACACACAGCCTTTATTTACACAGCCAAACTTTATGCCGACCTGGTTCCTATAACCAAAGCCCTACAAAACAAGGGCATAGGATACCAGTGGGGATTCCCGACTAAACTTACCATTAAACGGCATCGTAGATCCTACACAGTAAGAACTCTAGAAGCAGGCCTGGACCTACTTAAGGAATGGCGCATTGTTCCTGATGATACTCAACCTCAGAACCAAAACCAACTCCATCAAACGGAGACAGAATGGACATAAACAACCTCCCTTAGTCTTTCATATAGACCCTACTACATTCGTTACAGCTGGAGAACGTCGGCCTACCAGTAGTGCAATAAACCTGAGATAATTTTTTTCCCATATTAATATGCTATGAATGTGGTTAACGACTTCCCCCCACGTGTCAGTAACCCTTTTCGCTACCGGTTACACTTGCTTTCTCTACAAGTATTGCTTATCTATCACCTTGTGTTTTCTCGACTAATTTTTATTGCTATGTCTATCCCTCCAACCGTCACTATATCAAAGTACCACCAGGCAAACATGGAAACTTCATCTTTACACAATAACCATACAGGATTCCTATAGCGGATCTGGACTAATTCACCTTCACTTGCAATATTCTAACACGCATTAACTCTATTGGACCACCTCTCTTTAGAAACCCTCTGAGATACCCAAGCGACGTCAACCACCTACCAAACCGCATATACAATGCTACTTACCCATCTCATCATGACACTTACAATTTCTTGTAACAGAAAAAACCGGACTGGATAGCCATGGCTATGATTAAGCATGGTGTGAAACGAGTCAGCCGGTCATTGTGGTTCACCTGTATGCTGTATTTTGATCAAGAATAAAGTCATTGCACAGGAGTGCGGCCATCCAGTCTGTTTTTTTCGGTTACAATGCATCTGTTTGCAGGCAGTGCCGGACCCACACACTGGGGATAGAGGCTGAAGCAGCAGGGCTTTGAGTTACCTAGAGCGATGCTTATCTTTTCACTTACAATTTCTTCTATCAATGTGAGGGGCCTTAACTCACCGCAAAACCTCTCCTTACTTAATAGGGAGATGCGTCTCCTGAAAGCGGACGTTTTATTTGTCCAAGAGACACACTTTGCTGCCTCCGAGACACCTCAACTCCACCTGAAGCAATACTGCAACATCTTCATGGCATCGAACACAAAAAAACAAATGGAGTGTTCACAGCTATCCGAGACTCAGTACAATTCATCAAACATTCAGAAACTATAGACCCATAAGGTCGCTTCCACATCCTTATATGCAATATCAACCACTCTCATTGCATTCTCACCAACGTTTATGGCCCGAATTCTAAGCAATTCCGTTTCTGTAAAAACTCTTCACACAAATAGAGACCTACAAAAGCGGTCGCCTAATCATCAGAGGTGATTTTAACATTATTAACAATGCAGAACTTGACACCTCATCAAGCAGAAGACCCGCATATCAGACCCTTAACTCCCTCTTGCATACAAAGGACCTGAATGACATATGGAGATGTCAACATGGAGCTGAAAAAGACTATTCCTACTTCTTCCCTCCGCATCTCTCCTACTCAAGGATCAACTTCTTCCTCATGGACAAATGGACTCTCCAACAAGTTACAACTTACACCATTTGCTCAATAACATGATCTGACCATGCCCCGTGAGTATAGAGATCGGAACCCGTACAGATAAATCTCTTCCCCACCTATGGAGACTTGACCCAACTCTGCTAACAGAAACTATGCACCGCAAGTCAATTGAAGAAGCCCACTCTCTCTTCTTTGAGACAAATTCCTCCATTGATATATCTATCTCAACTTTGTGGGCAACTTATAAAGCCTACATGAAAGGCATTTGTATTAAACTCCATGCTACTGTAAAAAAACAGAGGTCGTGACAGATTGAAGAGGTGATAGAATCCATTAGAAGCAAGGAAAACAAAAATAAACGTTCCCCATCCCCATCCCTCTCTGCTTAAAAATAGGAATAAACTCCGCTCCCTACTATCATTCAACTACACCACCCACCTTAAAAAGTTGAAAGCAAACTTCTACTCCTTAGGGAACAAAGCGGGAGCTCGATTAGCCAAATTCGTAAAGCATCAATGCCTTAAAACTAAAACAGCTAGGGTCTTTCACCCTGTTTCCAAAGCTCCAGTCTACAACCCAGTAGACATAGCAAATGCATTTAGCGACTATTATCAGACCCTCTACAATATTAAAGATGATATCTTTATTCACCAGCCCACTCCACTCTCAATTCAGACCTTCCTACAATCCATACAACTTCCCACCATATCATGCAACCCACTTCAAGCGTTATCTATTTCATTCTCACCAAATGAAATAGAAAAAATCATCAAAACTCTTCAATCCAATGAAGCTCCAGGAGGGGGTGGATATGTCAATGAGTACTATAAACAATTTGCCAGCATTCTCTTTCCCCATTTAGCAGACCTCTTCAATTCTGTCGCGGCTTCTGGTTCCTTTGATAAAGAAATATTACAATCCGTAATAACGACTATACCTAAGCCAGGTAAGGACCTAGAATACGTACAAAACTACAGACCAATATCCCTTATAAATACCAACCTCAAAATGTATGCCAAAACGATTGCCCAAAGATTAATAACAGTAATTTCCTCCCTGATTCACCCTGACCAGGTAGGATTTATACCTGGCCGCCAAGCACCTGATGCCACCAGCAGGGCAGCCATCAGAAATTTTGGGGCCCCTTACACAGCTTTAGAGCTGGGCCCCCCCGTCTGACCACCAACATTCCCCAGGGCCCGTCCACTGGCCATCACACCAAATCCGCCCACTGGCCAGGGGTGTACACATGTCACAGCCGCAGTAGGAATTATACACCCTGTCACACTTACCAGGTGTAGCCTGCCAAGCATGACCCATTTAAGTGAAGTGTACAATGCATGCTAGTGTGGGATCCAAGGGGTTAAAAAAAACTGCACAGAAGACCTGGAAACTAAACAACTTTCTTCTCTCAGACCCCTCAAACAAACTCCAATTGCAAGCCGAACTCGCAAAATACTTTGATTTAAATTCTTCCGTAGAAGCATCTGACCTCAACGTCTGGCTCGCACAGAAATGCGCCATACGAGGTAAATGTATCGCTCTATGTGCACACATCAAAAAAGTTAGGCAGATTAAGGTTAACGACCTTATTAGCCGAATTCAAAAGCTAGAGGCCACCCATAAACGGTTGTTCGCCACCTCCACCTATGAGGAATTGGTCCAGGCCAGGAAAACACTCTTGGAGGAACTTAATGCTCAAATTAAGAAAAAATACACATTAACCTCTAAAATGTTCTACGAGCATGCAAACAAGAGTGGAAAGTTGCTAGCTAGGCTTCTTCAGGGAAGAAGGGCCCAGACCAATGTCCCTTTCTTACATGATCGTGCAGGTCGCAAATTATCAAGTACAACAGACATAGCTAAATCTTTTGCAGATTATTACGCCAAACTATACAACATTCCCTTAAACAATTGCCCTGCAAGCGCTGCCCCCTCCCGCACCCAAGCCATCGTGGACTACCTGGCAAGCTCTAATATGCCCAAACTTTCAGAAGATGACATTATGGCCCTGGATAGCCCTTTGACCACTCAAGAATTTTTGCAAAACATTAAATCCTTGAAACCCGGCAAATGCCCAGACCCAGATGGTCTCCCCAACATATATTATTATTATTATTATTATTATACAGGATTTATATAGCGCCAACAATTTACGCAGCGCTTTACAACTTGAGGGTAGACAGTACAAATACAATACACTTAATACAGTAGGAATCAGAGGGCCCTGCTCGTTAGAGCTTACAATCTAAAAGGGAAGGTCAAGAGATACAAGAGGTAATAACTGTGGGGGATGTGCTAATAGAGAAGATAAATGTACAGTTGTTAGGTGGGAGCCAGATAGGCTTCTCTGAAGAGATGAGTTTTCAGGGATCGTCTGAAGGTGGGCAAACTAGGAGAGAGTCGGACAGATTGTGGTAGAGCATTCCAGAGGATGGAAGAGGCTCTGGAGAAGTCCTGGAGATGAGCGTGGGATGAGGTGACAAGGGAGCTGGAGAGCAGGAGGTCTTGGGAGGAGCGAAGCGATCGATTTGGTTGGTATTTTGAGACCAGGTTAGTGATGTAGCTGGGGGCCAGGTTGTGAATTGCTTTATAAGTTATTGTTAGGATCTTGAATTTAATACTTTGGTTGAGTGGCAGCCAATGTAGAGATTGACATAGGGGTGTAGCAGATGCCGAGCGGTTTTTAAGGTGGATGAGCCTGGCCGCAGCATTCATAATGGACTGAAGTAGGGAGAGACTATTTAGAGGTAAGCCAGTGAGGAGGGAGTTGCAGTAGTCGAGGCAAGAAATGACCAGGGAGTGGATTAGAAGCTTTGTGGCGTCATCGGTTAGGAAGGGGCGTATCTTGGAGATGTTGCGGAGGTTGAGGCGGCAAGTTTTGGATAGCGATTGGATGTGGGGCTGAAAGGTTAATTGGGAGTCTAGGATTACGCCTAGGACCTTGGCGTGGGGGGACGGGTTGATAGTTGAGCCATTGATTTTGACAGAGAAATCTGGGGAAGTGGCACATGGGGGAGGAAATATCATAAGCTCGGTTTTGGATAGGTTGAGTTTGAGGAAGTGATGTGACATCCAGGCTGATATATCTATCAGTAAGTTTGTAATGCGTGAGGACACAGATGGAGAGATCTGGGGGGTTGAGAGATAGATTTGTGTGTCATCAGCATAGAGATGATACTGAAAGTCATGGGAGGCAATCAACTGACCCAGGGAGGAGGTGTAGATTGAGAAAAGGAGAGGTCCAAGAACAGAACCTTGGGGGACACCGACAGAGAAAGGAAGAGGAGAGGAGGAAGTAGAGTTGTAGGTGACACTGAAGGAGCGATGGGATAGGTAGGATGAGAACCAGCTTAGAGCACAGTCACGGAGACCAATAGCATGGAGTTTTTTGAGGAGGAGGGGGTGGTCCACTGTATCAAAGGCAGCAGAAAGGTCCAGGAGTAGTAGTACAGAATAGTGTCCGTTGGTTTTAGAAGTTATTAGATCATTAGTGAGTTTAAGGAGAGCAGTTTCTGTGGAGTGCTGAGGGCGAAATCCAGACTGAAGGGGATCAAGAAGTTTGTTCATGGTCAGATGGTCACTCAGTCGGTTGTAGACCAGTCTTTCGAGGAGTTTGGAGGCGAAGGGG
>BLSH010029916.1:561767-572838 GCA_018402905.1 Glandirana rugosa
GTTAATTGGGAGTCTAGGATTACGCCTAGGACCTTGGCGTGGGGGGACGGGTTGATAGTTGAGCCATTGATTTTGACAGAGAAATCTGGGGAAGTGGCACATGGGGGAGGAAATATCATAAGCTCGGTTTTGGATAGGTTGAGTTTGAGGAAGTGATGTGACATCCAGGCTGATATATCTATCAGTAAGTTTGTAATGCGTGAGGACACAGATGGAGAGATCTGGGGGGTTGAGAGATAGATTTGTGTGTCATCAGCATAGAGATGATACTGAAAGTCATGGGAGGCAATCAACTGACCCAGGGAGGAGGTGTAGATTGAGAAAAGGAGAGGTCCAAGAACAGAACCTTGGGGGACACCGACAGAGAAAGGAAGAGGAGAGGAGGAAGTAGAGTTGTAGGTGACACTGAAGGAGCGATGGGATAGGTAGGATGAGAACCAGCTTAGAGCACAGTCACGGAGACCAATAGCATGGAGTTTTTTGAGGAGGAGGGGGTGGTCCACTGTATCAAAGGCAGCAGAAAGGTCCAGGAGTAGTAGTACAGAATAGTGTCCGTTGGTTTTAGAAGTTATTAGATCATTAGTGAGTTTAAGGAGAGCAGTTTCTGTGGAGTGCTGAGGGCGAAATCCAGACTGAAGGGGATCAAGAAGTTTGTTCATGGTCAGATGGTCACTCAGTCGGTTGTAGACCAGTCTTTCGAGGAGTTTGGAGGCGAAGGGGAGTAAGGAGATGGGGAGTAAGGAGATGGGGCGTAGGTTGTTAATATTGGTGGGGTCCAGTGAGGGCTTTTTAAGGATAGGCGTGACTAGGGCATGTTTTAGAGAGTTTGGGAAAATGCCAGAGGAGAGGGAAAGGTTGAAAATGTGGGTTAGAGAATGTAGAATTGAGTCGGAGGGTGAGCGTAGCAGTTGCGAGGGAGCAGGATCCAAGGGGCAGGTGGTTAGATGGGTGTTCAATAAAAGTTGAGCAACTTCGCTAATACTGGCAGGGTTGAATATGGAAAGTAGTGATTGTATCTGTGGACATGGGGTGTTGAGTGGAGGGTGATTTGTGCGCATTGGAGATTTCCTCATGAATGTTATCAATCTTAGTTTTGAAGTGATTGGCAATCTCCTGGGCAGTGAGAGAATTAGAGGGTGGAGGTAGTGGAGGACAGAGTAGAGTGTTAAAGGTCGAGAAGAGTTGACGGGGACTGGATGATAATGTGTTAATGAGTGTAATAAAGTAGGTCTGTTTGACAGTGTGGAGGCAGGAATAGTATTTTAGGAGGGCAGTTTTGTAATGTTTGAAGTCTTCTTGGAGCTTAGTCTTACGCCACAGACGCTCAAGAGTGTCATAGAGGTGGTCATTAGCAGAGTAGAGAAGGGTTGAGGTGGCAAAGGTTTCTACGGGTAACTGTTAGGTGGTTGGAGGGAGAGGAGGTGGAAGACAGTGAAAGAGTGAAACTGATAAGGTGGTGATCAGAGAGTGGGAGAGGATTGTTGGAAAGGTTGCACGGAGTGCACAGATAGGAGAAGACAAGGTCTAGGGTGTTGCCGTTGGAGTGGGTAGGAGTCTGTATCCATTGCTTCAGGTCAAAAGATGAGGTTAGACTGAGAAGTTTAGAAGTAAGAGTAGTGAGAGCGTTAACTGGGATGTTGAAGTCGCCAAGAATGATTGTGGGGATTTCAGAAGAGAGAAAGTGGGGTAGCCAGTCATCTAGGAAATTTGATGCCGGCCCAGGGGGCCGGTAGATGATGGCGACTCTTAGGGGAATAGGAGAAAATAAACGGCTGCAATGTGCTTCAAAAGAGGAGAGTGTCAGAGAGGGAGGAGGGTGGAGTACCTGATAGGTGCTGCGCGGTGCAAGAAGGATTCCCACTCCACCTCCCTTCCATCCACTTGGTCTAGGGGAGTGTGTCCAGAGAAGGTCACCATGGGAGAGGGAAGCATGAGCTGTATTGTCAGATCCATGAATCCAAGTTTCAGTAATGGCAAGGAGGTTGAAGGAATTAGTGATAAAGAGGTCGTGGAGGGCAGTGAGTTTGTTGCAGACAGAGCGGGCATTCCAGAGGCCACAGGAGAAGGGGAGGCTGGTATTAGGAATAAGAGGAATAGAGACCAAGTTCTGTGGGTTGCGGCTGTAGGCAGAGGGTGTTGGGAGATGGGAGCGCCGGGCAAAGATGGATGATGGAGGCCCAGGGTTTGGGGATGTATCACCAGAGGTTAGGAGAAGCAGGAGGGTGAGTGAGGTAATGTGGGAGTGCGATTTATATGGAGGGGAATCTCTCAGAGTCCTGGTGGCTCTTTCAGTACAAGGATGTAGAATGAGAAAGAGTTGGTGGGAGCAGTAATAGGCAGAAGACAGAAGGTGGGGCGATATATAAAGGCTGGGTGGTGGAGAAGAGTGGTGAAGGTAAGAGAGTTTGAGGAGAGAGGACACAAGTGCCAGAAGAAGTGGTAGAGAATGCATGTTATAGAGTGGAAGGAGAGCTGAGTAGAGAGACAGGGTCACCTGCAGGCTGTTAGGTGTTTGCAGTGTAGTTTGCTATGTTTCTTCACTTTGTGCAATCGCTGAAGTGCAGAGATTGAAGTGCTGATCACTTGTAGAAAGCATCACTTCGAGAAAGCAGCCCCTGCAATGTGCTCCCCCCAGCTATGTGCTGACCCCATAAGGGTGCTCAAATTTATACTGGTATAAGGGTGGGGGTGGAAGTTTGTTAATTAATCATGAGTTCTCTGATAGTTTGGTTCCCTACTTTATAAAAGCCTTTAATTCATTGGCAGATACCCCCTCTCCACCCAGAGACCTCTTAGAGGCCCACATCACAGCTATCCCCAAGCCAGGCAAAGATCATTCCCTACCTGAAAACTACCGTCCCATCTCCCTCTTAAACTCAGACGTCAAAATCTTTGCGAAGATTTTAGCAAACAGACTACAGCCCCTTCTCCTCTCACTAGTCTCCAGAGAACAGGCAGGCTTCATCCCCGGAAGAGAATCGCGTGATAATATTATAAAGGCCCTTAACTTAAACCACTGGCTCAACAAGACAAAGACAGAGGGTTTCTTCTTATCCACAGATGCAGAGAAGGTGTTCAACAGGGTGGCCTGGGACTACCTGGCATGCACCCTCAGCAGCATTGGCCTGGAGAAATTTATGCTAGCCAGTATCCTTAGTCTTTACTCCAATCCCCAGCCCAGAGTCAGGGTTAACGGCTGTCTGTCGGATGCCTTCCTCATTCGTAATGGAACCAGACAGGGCTGCCCCCTTTCTTCCCTCATTTTCATTCTCACCATAGACCCCCTGTTGAGGAACATTCAGAAGAATCCAGACATCTCTGGTATCACAATAGCAAACAGAACTTGCAAGCTCGCCGCTTTTGCAGATGACATTTTACTGTTTCTCACAAAACCCAAGATAACGATCCCAAATCTCTTAAAGGAATTCTACACATTTGGTGAAGTGTCTAACTTCAAGATAAACTTTAACAAATCCCATGCCCTTAATGTGACCTTACCTGACTCCCTGCTCCACACATGCAGAGGATCCTCACCATTTGAGTGGCGCACTTCTGAGATTCCCTACCTAGGAATAAAGCTCCCAGCAAAATTAAAAGACCTTTACGCTCTAAATTTTCATCCCTTTCCACAAGGTTGCATCAAAGACCTCGAAAACTGGTCGGGCTCAATATTTCGTGGTTCGGCAGGGCAGCCACACTAAAAATTACTACTTTGCCCAGACTTCTCTACATAGCCCAGGCTATCCCAATTGCCCTACCCAATTCTTTCTTCCACACCCTTCGCTCCAAACTAAGCTCTTACTTATGGAAAAGGTTGCACCCCAGGATTAGCCTATCCAGACTATAAGCTCCTAAATCAAAAGGAGGCATTGGCCTCCATGATTTAAAAAAATACCACAAGGCAGTTCTTCTAGCCAAACTGGTGGACCACCACATTCACTCCGCCCAAAAGGACTGGGTAGAATTGGAAAACTTCATGTTAGGCGCCCCTTTGTGTAACATAGCCTGGACGAGAGGGGGGGGGTGGGCTACCAGAGGCCAAGCACCACTTATTGCTGTCCCCCCTACTGTCCACTTTAAAAGATTTTGCAAAAAAACACAAGATCACGACCATCCTGGGCCCTTTGACCCCAATCAAAGATAACCTGTGATTCCCATCGGGAATGGAGAGGGGTTTCGACTTATTCTCCACATAACTTAACCCTAGAGCTACCCATTTCTTTCGAGAAGGCAGCTTTCGCACCAACAAGAACCTCTCGGAAACATACGAATCCTCCCCAATCCCCATTTGGTCTTACCTACAAGTCATTCACTACTTAAACAACTCCACCAACAAAACATCTTTCTCAAGACCTAAAACAACCTTCGAGAAACTTTGTCTTGGCCCCCCTCAGAGACATTTGATTGCACTCACTCACTCCATCATCTCTATGACTGACCCAGATCACCTCGCCCCAATAATCAAAGCTTGGGCTCTACCAAAAGACAAAGATCTACTGATTGACCAATGGGAATCTGCGTGCACGACAGCTCTGAGAGGTACACTAAAAGTTTCTACCCAGGAACACAATTATAAAGTATTAACTCATTGGTACAGGACCCCCCACCAACTCCACAAATTCTCTCCCTCTATTCCAGACCTTTGCTGGAGATGCGAGTCCCATCTAGGCACTATGCTCCACATCTGGTGGGAATGCCCCCTCATTATCATAGAACCATATGCAAGGTTACCACCTACCCACTGGAATTCACAGTACAGCAATACTTATTACACTATTCCAGTTCTATGAAAGGCTCCTTCAAAAAATCTCTGGCAATGCACATGATAAACTCCGCCCGCCTGTGTATCCCGGTCCTCTGGAGACAAAAAAGAACACCTTCTTTAAACGATTGGGTCACCAGATTAAACAAAACACAAGAAATGGAAGAATTAATAGCCATCTCAACAGAAAATATCTCCTCCTACCACAAAATGTGGCTCTGTTGGATAGACTACAAAAGCTCTGACCACTATAAGGACCTTCTAGCCACTAAGTAATACCTCCTTAATTCACACATTTCAATGCGCACTTCACACTAGGCTGGTCCCCCCCCCCTCCTCCTCCCCCCCCCCCCTCCCGTGTATCCTACCCCCAGCTTTCAATAATAGAATATCCTCCTTTCTTTTCCTTTCCTCCCCCTCTCTTTGATACTCTGCGGAAAACAGTACTGTTTAAGATACAACTGCAATATAGTCCCATGTTTTTTTTCAGTTGCCTAATTCCATATGCATTTGTAAATTTCCAGTTATTGACTTATTGATACCCCAAATAGAGCGCCTACCGATAACGCTCCCTTTCAACCTCACAATATGTTTCTTCATTATCTTGCTTGGATTCTACTTATCTCGCTACAAGATGAATCTGTTGTACTCTGAATTATCCTTTTTTCTCATGATATGTCAATACTTTGTACTGTTTTCGCTTTGCTTTCAATAAAAGCTTTATGGAACTAAAAAAACTGCACAGGCAGCACAGCCTCTTCCAATGATTGCAATAAGACCTCACTCTGAACCATAGGTGCTGGAGGTTCCAACCTTGGATCAGTTGTGGTCCACGGGGCCCTCTCCATGTGACCCAAGTTTGGTATTTTTATCGCCTATGGTTCGGGAGAACGGTGTCCCCAAACCAGGTACCCCCTCCCATAGACTCCAATGTTAAGTCCGAAATTCACCGGAGAATTGCCAGTCAATGTCTGGCCAATTTGGGGACCCGGCGCCGCCAAACCACAAGTGCTGGTGGTCCCAAACTAGGTCCAGTTGTGGTCCAGGGGGCACTCTCCATGTGACCCAAGTTTGGTATTTTTATTGCCTATGGTTCATGAGAACGGTGTTCCCAAGCTGGGTGCCCCCTCCCATAGACTCCAATGTTAATTCCGGAATTCACTTGAGAATTTCTGGTCAATGACTGGTCAATTTGGGGAATCGGTGCTGCCAAACCATAAGTGCTGGAGGTCCCAAACTGGGACTGGTTATGGTCCAGGGGGCTCTCTCCATGTGACCTAAATTTGGTATTTTTATCGCATATGTTTCTGGAGAACGGTGTCCCCAAACTGGGTGCCCCACCCATAGATTCCAATGTTAAGTCTGAAATTCACCCGACAATTGCCGGTCAATGACTGGTCATTTTGAGGACCTGGAACGGGTCCCCATAGACTCCAATGTTAAAGACTGCTAAAGTCTTTGTTGTAAGGGCCCCTTGAGACACTGGGGCCCCTTACAACAGTACTGCCTGTACCCCCCTGATGGCAGCCCTGGCCACCTGGAGACTAATCTCCCTCATACACAATCTAGAATCCAAAAAAATGCCTTCTCTGCTTCTTTCTCTGGACGCAGAGAAGTCGTTTTACCGTGTACACTGGGGGTTTCTGCAAACGGTCCTACAAAAATTTGACATCAAGGGCTGGCTACAAACAGCTATCCTATCCCTCTATTCTTCTCCCTCAGCAAGTGTACTCTCAGATGGGACACTATCAAAACCCTTTGATATCACCAATGGAACAAGGCAAGGGTGCCCATTCTCCCCCATTAACTTTGCCCTTCTCATAGAACCAGCTTCCAAAATCAGAGAAAACTCCTTAATC
The DNA here is from genome assembly GCA_018402905.1 of Glandirana rugosa. NCBI lineage: Eukaryota > Metazoa > Chordata > Amphibia > Anura > Ranidae > Glandirana > Glandirana rugosa. The sequence continues at coordinate 568,389 of BLSH010029916.1, forward strand.
ACAGGTATCCCCTTTGGAGATAATGAACATGAAATCAGTCTGTTCACAGACAACATCATTTTAATGGTCACCAATCCCTCCCAATCTCTTCCCATTATATGCTCAACATTAACTCAATACTTTGAAATCTCCTGCTACAAATTAAATGACCACAAATCACAAATTTTAAATCTCCACACACTCCCACAGACCAAATGAGCACTCAATACCATATTTAGGAATTAACTCAACTCCCACCACTAACCAACTCTTTGCTTATAACTATAATCCCCTACTACAATTCCTGCTCAAGGACCTACTTTCTTATAGATCATCTGGCTTGTCCAAGCTAGGTCGAATTGCTGTGCTAAAAATGTTCACACTACCAAAAATACTTTATATTTTTAGAACCTTCCTATCACACTCCTCTCCAAATTCCTCCATAACATCCAAAAAATAATCAACCAATATATATGGGAATCTAAGAAACCCAGATACGCCATGCATCTATTACAATGCTCCTGAGCCAATGGAGGTGCAAACCTCCCACGTATACGCCACTATCATCAGGCCACCCTCTTGGACCAACTCTACTCCTGGTGACACCCTTCCAAGGAAAAAACTTGGTCCTTGATGGAACCTTTATTACTGAAACCCCTCTCACCTCAAGATATCCTACTTATCAATCCTTTAAACATTAAAACTCACAATTCACATCATCCTTGTATCAAAGCATCTCTTGAAGCTTGGGTCAACCTCCTCTTTTACAAAACCACTGAAACACAGATCTGTACCAATAACCATAGACACCCTACAAGGATTATCAGAATCCTTACATTTAGCCCCATGAAAAAAAAAAACAGAATACGTTTTTGAGATATCTATTTATAAAAGACAAACTAGCATTGTGTCCTTACCTCCAAGCCAAAATTCAACCTCCGACCTTCGACATACTTCACATACCTAAGAATCCATCAGTGTATACATGACCACAAAGTCTCTCCAGAAACAAATCTTCCATTACTACCTTATCAATTTTTTCATGCGACCACTTACCCAGGCAGAGGCATTTCCCAATTCTACTCTTAAATCAACCATAAATCACTTTTGGTTAAAACCCCCTTCATTTCTAAATGGGAAGAAACACTAAAGCAGAACTTCCCAGAAACAACATGGAAAAAGGCCTTTATAGGATAGTTCAAATCATCCCACTGCACCAACCACTGGGAAACATACTTAAAAATTGTCCATAATTGGTATCTGACCCCTACGAAGCTTTCAAAGATCTACACTAATCACTCACCCCATTTGTGGAGATCATGCGGTGAAACAGGCTCCTTAATACACATTGTGTGGTCGTGTAAAACAATTAAATGTTTCTGGAACAAGGTCTTCACACTAATCTTGGAAATATCAGGTAAACCAACCCAACCAGACCCCAAATTGGCGTTACTTCCCCTAGGTGTGGACCAATTTCCCACCAAAACCAGAATGATTATTATACACCTACTCTATGCAGCAAAAAATAATATCACCAGACTCTGGAAATCTGATAAAGTACCCTCACTTTCCAATCTGATCTCAGATCTTAGCTACCAATATGAGATGGAAAGGTGGTTCGCGCTTCAATCCATTTCTCTCCTTAAATTTACTCAGATATGGGCTGTATGGTATCAAAACCCTAATTGTACGGTTTAGTATGATAACTTCTTATTTGAAAATAAAATACTTATGGTACTTGTTATCCAAATCACTATTGTTCATCACATCACATATGATGTAACAATTGTTCCTTTCCCCCCCCCCCCCCCCTTATTCAATTCCTATCCCTATTCCTCTTCCCCCACCCGAGTTCACAATGGTGACAATACTTCTATTTAGTACAAGCACATATGTATCCCTTATGTCTACCTTAGTATAGTATCGGAATGCTAGCCATCCTCTTTTACACTCTTTGTAATTGTGAACTTATTGGTGTACTCTGTTTGTTCTGTTTAAACACCAATTAAAAAATATTGAAACTAAAGTTCCTGATGAGAAAAGCCCTTCCCCGGGCAAACAGGACTTCAAAAGAAAGAAAATGTTAAAGAAGGCAAACTTCACCCAAGTGTTCTGCCAATGGGTCAAGTCTCTTCCACTGGGGCACAGGGTGGCAGGCTGGTTTGTCCTGCAATTGTCACTAACAGAAGGACCATGCTGCACTATCCAGCAGTCTTTGGTGGTGGTCTACATGGCTCTTTAAACCACCTCACACATAGTACTGAGGGTCCGGCAACTTTCTTCGGTCCCCTCCTGCTGGCTCTTTCACAAGCCGCACTCTGTCTCTGTATGTCAATCTCCCAAGTCCCCATTCCTGCTTGATCTTCAGTAACGGGGACAACAAATCACTCTCTGGCCCTCTCCATGGCTTTGGGACGTGCAGATACTCCCAAACAAGGTTGTCCTCCCACTCTGGCCAGGAGTCCTCTACGTCCATTGTTTGGGGTGGAACATAAGGGAAGTCCAGGCCCCACTCTAAGGCTACCTTCCACTGCATCTCCCTCTGGAATCTGGAGAACCTTGGTAGCTCCCTTGCATTCGCTCTCCCAGGAAAAATGTCAGTTTCAGGGGATCTCACCACCACTTGGCAGTAAGCTGGTGCCCTGTTCTGGGTTGTGGGTGGCCTGTGATAAAACAGCTGATGTACTTGGGCTCTTGCAGGGGGTCTAGGTGACAAAGTGGACATTGGCTCTCTCCTTCCAGCATGGGCTTCTGGAGCACCAATCCCTCCGATCTCCCATTCTGCCTAATCTGAGCTATTTGACCCAGGGGATATCCACTCAGCAGTTTTTCTAGTGGCCCAAACTCATACTGCAGTCTGGGGGAACACAAGTCTAAGGCCCGCTCCTCATCTTCCCCGTCCAACTCACCTGAGGAGACTCCTCTCTCTCGCAGCAGCTCCTTCAGGCTCCTATTTGCTGAAAGTGGTGGTTCACCTGTCACAGTGCCCTCAATCACACTGATCCTCACATCCGGAGTCAAGAAGAACAGGCCGATACTTTTGTTTTGTTTTTTTTATTAGGGGATTCAACTTGGATGGGTATAGGGTAATTATGGGATGCCCAGAAGATCATACAGTTCTTGAATGGGTCCATCTATATATACTCCTGTATATACACATTTCCTCTTCCTCCAGCACAACACTTACTCTCAGTTAACGCTTCTTCCTCCAGCATTCCTCCAGCATTACTTCTCTGGCCTAGCTAGCACATGGCGAGGCCTGCTCTCGATGTAGCCCGGCCTCAGTGAACCACCTATTACAGGCAGGAACCGCGGACCTCTTTTGTGTATCAAAAATTGGAAAGTGTGCTAGCTAGCCTTGGTAGACTACTGCTTCCAGTCCATCTCTCTTCAGGTCCTGCCATAACCCAACTCCACTGCCCAGTGACACCACAGTCCCAACTGGCTCTTGTACCCTTCTCAGACTGTCTGTCACCCCCAATCTGCTCTGGTGTGCCTCTTCCAGCTTCTCTGGGTGCGTGTCACTCACCGACACCTGGTGGATCCCTCCTGGAGACTTGCCCAGCAGCACCACTCCGTTGCCTCTCCTGCTCCTTGGTCAGGACTCCCCTTGGGTTTGTACGAGGGGTCCTTTCCACTCCCAAGCCTCCAGGCCCAAGGTCAACCCCCCCCCCCCCCCCAGGCTAGGGGCTTCCTCCTCTCCTCAGCAACTAGTGCTCCATCTCCCAGTTCTTCCACCCGCACTCTCCTCCCTGGCTGGACTGACCCCAGATATTTGAGAAGGCATGCCCCCTGCCAATCCAGATTGGGGATTGGTCTGGGCTCCCCAAATACCCCAGGTAGCTCCACCTCTCTTCCTCACCCTTTCTTCTTCAACTGTCTAGAAGCAAAAGGGAAGTTACCAAGAGTATTCAAAAGTAAGCCATTACCTCCATCTATAACTGGTCTATATAGTAAGGAGCATTGGAGGGCATCAAATGACAACAAACAGCCAAGGAAGAATCCAAGGAAAAAAAACGAGGTCTACTTACCAACCAGCTTGAAACCATCCAAATTGACCTGTCTAACAGTATGCGTTAAAAGCAGGGGATTGGTTACACGCATTTGCAAATCTATGCGTAAGCCTGGAGGTAGCCCAACCCTCCTTAAAGGTACAGGGACACACTGGACCCCCAGCACATAGCACAATGGCTGCAAAGGTGTCAGTGTGTTTACCTAACCAAAATCAAGTATACAAAAGTAAGCCACTGCCGGTAGGGGCGTGGCCTGACGCCGAAGAGCATGGATGCTTATCCTCAGAGCTCCAGAGCCTTCTCGTCTTAATCCATCGATATCAGAAAGATCCTGCGCAGGGTGAGGCTGTATACTTTACGCACATTGGTTAGGGGACGAAAATTGCGTATGACAATCTGTCCAGTTAAACCTACCAAAGTTCGACCAACCATTCATCTGGAGCAAAAAAAAGGAACCT
>BLSH010029916.1:604308-625004 GCA_018402905.1 Glandirana rugosa
AAATCCCTAACCCCCCCAAATACAAATGCTCTTGCTTCCAAAGCACACCTGGTGGGAGGGAAGTTGTCTGTGTTGTCGTGTGGAATCTGGAGGATGAAAATATGATGTAGCAGAACTGTTAGTGCTTAGGGGGTATGTTTGCCTTTTGCCATGCCTGCAAAAAAGTGGGAGACAACTATATAGTCAGTGGGGTGCACAGATAGACCCTTGTAGAATTTGGAATGTGCTCACTGCTCTCTGATTTTAGAACAATAATCTGTCCCTTACAGCAACAGCAGGAACCTCTCCCTATAGAACTAGGAGATGATTTTAGAACAATAATCTGTCCCTCTAAGCAGTAGACTCTACCTAGTCCAGTCAGATTGTTCTGTAATGCAGGGTGAGATGTTATTAGATCTGCAATCTGTCCCTAAAAGCAGTAGTAGTAATCTCTACCTAGTCCAGAATCAGATCGTTCTGTAATGCAGGATGAGATGTCGTTATATCTGCAATCTGTCCCTCACAGCGCCGGCAGCATCCTCTCCCTACACTACCCAGAGAGCATGTGACATGCAGCACTAAGTGACTCCAGCTTATAAAGAGGCTGGGTCACATGATGCACAGGCCAATCACAGCCATGCCATTCGTAGGCATGGCTATGATGGCTTCTAAGGGCAAACCAGTGAAACGCTTGTTGATTGGCTGCCCTGCAGTTATTCAACATGCGTGATCAAATACCCAAACCCAAACTTTTTTTCAAATGTCCGGGTTCGGGTCCGGGTCACGGACACCCCAAAGTTCGGTATGGACCCGAACTTTACAGTTTGGGTTCGCTCAACTCTAGTGAGGAGCAGTGCTGCTCTTCAACTCACTAGGTGACAAGAGGGGTGCAAGATAGAAAACAGTTTCATGCATGTGTGGACAGAAGCAGTGGCAGAGAGACAGCCTGGAGTGGACAGGGAGGGTTCTAAGCTTGCCTTCCACTGCAGCTCAGGAGAGAGGAGGAGAGGACCAGAAGTCACTAGGGTCTGTGTGCGATTGGGGAAAATGAGGTGAAGTTAGATCTACTGGTGGAGAGATACAGGGAACCACGGCTGTGGGCTTGTATACTTTTCAGCCCGGGAGAGAGAGCAGGAAAGCTGCGGGGAGTGGCAGTGGAGAGGCTGCCAGTCCAGAGAGGTGGCTGCTGTCTGAGCACTGGTGGTGGATCAGCGGAGTTAACTCACAGTGGCTGGCCGAGTGTTGTTACATGCAGGGGGGCTTGGATGGATGCTGACTATCACAGTGCTGGTAATACAAGCTGGCAGCAAAAAATATATACAGTGCATGTCAAAGTCCCCTTACCGATCAGAAGGCAGGAAGCTGGGAGGCTGCTAGTGCTTCTCTCCCTCCCCTGCCATTAAACATGCCAGAGCAGCACTCATCCCCAGTGCAGTGCAGGCAGGCTGTTGTAGGAGCCGCAGGAGAGTTTTTACTTTCACTTTCTAATACAGAAGCCGGGTTTCTGCATTTTAAAGTGAAAGCACCAAACTGTGGAACTGTGAGCACACAGCTGACACAGGCTGCAAACAATGATACGGGACATTCCTCCTACACAGCGGGATGGCGGGACAAAGGTCAAGATGCGGGAATGTCTCACCCAATCCGGGACTGTTGGGAGGTATGTTCATGCACTTCAACCACAATGAACTCAGTCATGCTCGGAGTGATCCTGAATATGATTGGCTCCAGAAAATTCAGCCCATCATATACCACTTCAGCCAACAATTTGCAGCCTTGTTTATTCCTGATCAAGATGTCTGCATAGATGAGTCCCTGATTAAATTTTCTGGCCACCTTGTTTTCAACCAGTTTCTCCCCAGCAAGCGTGACAGATATGAGGTCAAAATGTATAAGTTCTGTGACAGGACAACAGGCTATACATATAGTTTCCTGGTTTATGAGGGAAAAGAATGCAGCGTGGAGCCCCATGACTGCCCAGACTACATAGGGGGCAGCAGCAAGATTGTTTGGGACTTGGTGTCACCCTTATTCCAAAAGGGGTACCATTTATATGTGGATAATTTTTATACAAGTGTGCCACTTTTTAGACACCTCTTTCAATTAGGAATTGGTGCATGTGGCACCTTGCAATCTAATCGGGATTTTACCCCCAATGACTTGTAGATACCTGACTTAGATGGGGGGGAGAGAGCCTGCTTGAGGTCCAATGAATTGCTTGCAGTGAGGTGGAAGGACAAACAAAACATTTTCATTCTGTCTTCCACTCACGCAAATACGGCAGTCCAAACTGTAACGGCTACTTATGTTGTTGAGAGGCCCCTTTGTGTCCACGAATACAACCTTAAAATGGGAGGTGTGGACTTCAACAGCCAGATGATGGGGCCATACTTAATTACCCATAAGGCCAGATGCTGGTACAAAAAAGTGTCTGTATACCTATTCCAATTGGCTCTGTTCAACACTTATGTACTATACAAAGCATCTGGAAAAACTGAATCCTTCCTAAAATTCCAGGAAGAGATCACCACATCTCTTCTGTATCCAGAAGGTGCTGTGGCCTAATTTCCCAATCAAAATGCAGTGAGCCGGCTGCATGAGAGGCATTTTCCGGATGTCCTCCCTGGTACCTAACCCAAAGAGCACCCCAAAGAAGATGTTGTGTCTGTGGAAAACAGGGACAACCACTATTATTATCCCCCCTGTACTGGCCAACCTGGTCTCTGCATCGGGGACTGTTTCCGTCGCTACCACACACTAGTGTTAGTATTAGTATAGGGTACAGCAGGGCACAGTCCTATAGGCTTGGCTCTCACGATACACAAATCTGTGACTCCAGCGCTGTAGGAGGTGATTTCACCACCACAGTTAAATAAAAGAGCATATATGCCGAAGCATAGGGGCAGGGGTGGACATAGGGGCGGATCGCACCTATGCTTTGTCACATATTTTTATTCACTTTTCTTGGCAGAGATTTCTTCGATCGATGTGAATGGAGGAATCTGTTTGGTTCTTTTTTTCGTTCAGCCCATTGGCTGAGTGAAAAAAAGAACAGTGCATGTATGCCCATCATTAGAAGTGGGTGGATGCAGGGCGGTATTCTAATGGTGGGCATACCACCGATCGATCGATGTAAATGGAGGAATCTGTTAGGTTCTCTTTTTTGTTCAGCCCACAGGCTGCATGAAATAAAGAACATTACAATATATGCCCAACAAGGACCAGCATCGTACTGGTATATTGCTGGACTTTAAGTGGTTACACCGGAATGATGCCTGCAGGTTTAGGCATCGTCTTGTTATAGTTTTTTCCATTAGATTGCTTTTACAAGCAGTGGAAGGGGACCCCCCCCCCCCCACCTTCCATGGTTTCTTGGGCTCTTCTGTCTCACCAGGAAACCCGAGTATACAGACGGTGGTTCTGCCAACTGACCATAGAGCTGATAAGAGACCAGAAAGGCTCCAATCATCTCTATGGCCTAAGAAACCAGAATCTATGAGCATTTCATGACTTCCGTTTCGCCGGATATAATCAGTACCATTGGGGAAATTGGGTATAGCATCTTATCACATGGATCGTTGTGTGGTCAGATGCTTTAAGGGCTGAGGAGAGATCTAGAGTCTAATAGATCCCAAATAGATTGCAAAAGAGTATCTGTGACTACCTATTGCTATCATAGGGGATATTTACATTACCTGTGATAACATAAATAATTATAAGAAAAAATGAAAGGGACAGTGTAAATATAAAATAAAAAAGCAAAATAAATAAGTAAAAAAAAGCTCCCCTGTCCCCACGTGCTCGCATAAAGGCGAACACAAGCATTAGTGTTGTGTCGTATGTAAGCAGCAATTTCACCATGCATGTGAGGTATCACTGCGAACATCATACCGAGGGCAGTAATTCTAGCAGTAGACCTCCTCTGTAAATCTAAAGTGGTAACCTGTAAAGACTTTTAAAGGCTTTAAAAATGTATGTCGTTTCTCGCTGCTGCACAGGCATGCGCAATTTTAAAGTATTTAGTATTTGGTATCTATGTACTCAGCATAAGATCATCTTTTATATTTTACCAAACATGTGGGCAATATAGTGTGTTTTTGTGCATTAGAATTCAAAAAAGTGTTTTTTTTTTTCCCAAAAGAAAATGTGTTTGGAAAATCTCTGCGCAAATACTACGTGAAAGAAAAAAATGCACCATCCACCATTTTAATCTGCAGGGCCTCTGCTTTAAGTGTCAGAAAATACTTGGTCTTCAAGTGGTTAGAAGAGTGGGTGATGTGTGGCATAAGCATCTAATGTTGGGCATAAAATGCCAGGACAAACCCCCCAAATGACCCCCGTTTGGAAAGTAGATACCCCAAGCTATTTGCTGAGAGTCCATAGAATATTTTATATTTTGTCACAAGTTTCGAGAAAATTACATTTTTTTTTTTTTTTACGCAAAGTTGTCACTAAACGATATATTGCTCACACATGGTATGGGTATATGTGAAATTACACACCAAAATAATTTTTTTTCTTCTCCTGACTATGGGGATACCACATGTGTAAGACTTTTTGGGAGCCTAGCCGTGTACAACCCCAGAAACCAATCACCACCTTTGGGCTTTGTAAGGGTGTAAAATGGGGATTTCACTCCTCACTACCTATCACAGTTTCAGAGAGACATCACAGAGGCCCTTAAATGTCAAGATAGCACAACACCCCCCCCTCCCCAAATGACCCCACATAGGAAAGTAGACACCCCAAGCTATCTGCTAAGAGGCATGTTGAGACCATGGAATATTTTATATTTTACCACAAGTTTCGGGAAAATTACAATTTTGTTTTTTTTTAAAACAAAGTTGTCACTTGAATGGTATATTGTTCAAACATGCCATGGGTATATGTGAAATTACCCCCCAAAATACATAAACACACCAATAAATATAAGCTTATTGATTTTTTTTTCACGCAAGACAAGTGGCTGAATACATTTTGGCCGAAATGTATGCCAAAAATTTAGTTTATTGTATTTTTTTATAACAAAAAGTAGAAAATATAATTAAAAAAAAATGTTCTGTCATTTTTCATTTATATCACAAAAAATAAAAATCCCAGAGATGATCAAATACCACCAAAAAAAGCTCTATCTGTGGGAAAAAAAAGGATGTAAATTTAGTTTAGTACAGCATTGCATGACCACTCAATTACCAGTTAAAGCAGCACAGTGCCAAATTGCAAAAAGTCCTCAGGTTATTAAGGGGGTGTGCCCTAGCCGCAGAGCCGCATGGAAGCCTGAGAAGGAAGCTCCTGTGACCCACGGCCTCTCACAGCAACCCTGAGCCATGTCAGCAGCCCAGGTACCCGCTACAATTGAGGGTAAAGATGTCAGGAGCAAGGAGGGACCATTTTGGGGGAAACCAGTGCCTGTGCAGCCCTGAAAACAGATTTCTTTGCCAAATGGTCGGAGTGGAGAAGTCAAGAAGGCACCGGCCCGCCACACACAGATACACTGAGCAAGGCGGCACTCACAGCACAGGACAACGGCCGCAATGCCACTGACTCACAGGGGGAACCTATGAGGACATAGCGGACCCTCAGTCTCCCCAAAAGAAACCCAACAAACAGCCAGCCTCCTCACCACTGTAGTCACCTTTATCCAGGCCGCACATGAGTAAAATATTAGATCTTTCCCCTGCACTGACACCACTGCCTGACACTGCATATGATAATCCCCTGGAGGAATTTCCTACCTCAAACAAGCCTACCTCTGCCTCTGAACTTAAGCACATGCTGCAATCTTTATATCAAAGCATCGAAGCCAATATAGATAGAGCTATCAGACAGACACAGAAGCAGATCACTCGCATTACAGAATGCACAGATGATCTAGAATGCAAAGTGGCAGTATTAGTGTCAGCTCACAATGATATAGTGGACACCTGTCAGGATCAGTCACAAGAAATACAAAAACTCAAGGATAAAATTGCAGATTTAGAGGATAGCTCCCGCAGGAACAATGTGAAAAGCAGGGGATCCCTGAATCTGTGACGCAATCTGAACTCATTGGATACTTATAAGTGTTGTTCAAAAAAATCTTCATCAGTCTCGAAGCAGGACCTCCTCATATACCAGGCACACTGCCTAGTTAAACCCAGCTTTCTTCCAGCCTCAGTACCCTGTGATGTAATTTCATGCATACACTTTTTTCACATCAAAGATATGCTTATGTCCACTTCGAGGAAAGTGAAAACCCTCCCTGAACCATTCTCCTGGTTCGTAATTTTTGCTGATATCTCCAAGGCCACCTCAACAAGAAGACGGGAATTATACCCTATAACCGAAACTCTGAGGACCCAAATCAAATATAGCTGGTGACATCCCACAAAACTCCCTGTGACATACCAGGATAAATTAATCCCCATCATGACACCCAATGATGGCCTAAAATACCTCTCACAATGGGGTTTTCAAGTAAACTACACACCCCCCAATACTAAGAAACACCAAAGCGCAGCACCTATCTAAGACTTGGGAGACTGCTCCCCCCTCTTGATCTAGCAACTGCCCTGGGTGGTGATAACCTTCCACTAAATAAATCTCTTTCCAGATGAGAGGAAAGTGGTTCACATGTCCTTATCTTAAGTGATACTCTAAACCCTCTAAATGCTTAGTCTTATATGTAATGTTATCTTCTGTTGAATTTCTCTTAATGCAGTTATGGTACCGAATTGATATCACATCTCTCTCAACATTGTACTTCTCACCTATTAACTTCCTAGCAGACATCTCCAAGCACATCCACACTGCCCAATTGTTAATATAACTTCTATCAATTCCAAAGGCCTAAACACCCCTTACAAGAGATCTGTTCTCTGTAAAGAAGCAACACGCCTTCACACTGATATTCTATGCATCCAAGAGACTCACTTCAACAAATCCAACCCCCCCCCCCCACATGTTACACAATATTTTCTTGCAAATGCAGACACCAAATCCAAAGGCGTTATGATTGCCTTTAAACATTCCCTAAGATTCCAAGTTCACCATTCCTACTCAGACCCTGCCGGTTGTTACATTATAATACAAGCCACAATTGATGACAACCAGATCACGCTGATTAACATATATGCACCCAACACACGACAGAGATCCTTCTACTGAGAAATTCAATCCAGGATTTAACAACAAACCCATGGACACCTTATTCTATGTGGGGACTTTAACGACACCCCTAACCCCTTGATAGACTCTTTCAAAAAGGCACGCAAACGGGCGTCCTCCTTAATACCATTAGACAAACATGTAACCTCTTGTGCGCCCTGGGAGCTGGATGGAGAGAATGTGGGGGCACTGGATCAGTCTGTCATCCGTGGACCATGGGTGGAAAGTCCAAGGTGTCTATTGAGGTCTCAGAATGTGAAATGCTGGCTTTAGACGGCTGCAAGCTCTGAAAAGAGCAGGAAGGAACTTTGTGTGGACATAGAACAGAAAAAGAGCAGCGCCAATCTAAGTGCAGCAGTATAAAAACATCTTTATTAAAAAGACAAATGGCAACTCACAAGATAAAAGCGTTGTCAGCGCATGTGTGGCAATAGGCCTTGTGTAAACATTCATTTACTCCTTTCAGAAGGACGGGCTGCAGGCGGGGAACACTGGTGGCCGCTGGTACTGGCTGAGCCGGTGGCTTCCAGCACTTCCAGGAACTCAGATGGGGCTCAGGAACCGCCGCTGACATCACTATCGGATGCAGGGTGGAGCGGGAGGTGCTCGCGTTCGGAGCATTCGTGCTCCTTCCTCAGGCAATAGGGGGCGGCCATGTTTGTGGTGACTTTTTATCTGTTAGAGGAGGGTGGGTCAGGGCGGTGCTAAAGACTCCACCCACCCTGGTGTCATGTTCCCAGGATATGTGGTGTTGCATGCAAACTCCAGGCAGGTGTTGTCGTGGTCGGGATTTGATCCAGTGACCCTTCTGCTGCTAGGCAAAAGTGTTAACCACTACACCACTGTGCCGCTCATACTCAACATGAAGAACTCAGCCCCTTTCCAAACAACACCACATATCCTGGGAACATGACACCAGGGTGGGTGGAGTCTTTAGCACCGCCCTGACCCACCCTCCTCTAAAAAATCACCACAAACATGGCCGCCCCCTATTGCCTGAGGAAGGAGCACGAATGCTCAGAATGCGAGCACCTCCCACTCCACCCTGCATCCGATAGTGACATCAGCGGCAGTTCCTGAGCCCCATCTGAGTTCCTGGAAGTGCTGGAAGCCACCACCTCAGCCAGTACCAGCGGCCACCAGTGTTTCCCGCCTGCAGCCCGTCCCTCTGAAAGGAGTGGATGTACCTCTACACAAGGCCTATTGCCACACATGCGCTGACAATGCTTTTATCTTGTGAGTTGCCATTTGTCTTTTTAATAAAGATGTTTTTATACTGCTGCACTTAGATTGGCGCTGCTCTTTTTCTGTTCTATGTCCTTAATACCATTCATCACCAATACAAGCCTTTATTTTTTCCAACAATATATTTTTATTGGGTTTTTATATGACAGTCGTATACAAGCAGAGTATATGATAGGTACAAGTACAAGTGGAATGGGATGGCAACAACCGTTAAGTGATATCAGTTATGGTTTAGCAGAGATAAACCAATTCCAATCATTCCATGCCTGATCAAATTTGGAGACAGTATTAGTTCTAATGGCAAGTGCTCTTTCATATGTGTAGTGAAGGTTGACTATAGCTATAAGTTCTGATATATTGGGTGCTAGGGATTTACACCACATTTTTGTAATTAGAGACTTGGCTGCTAGTAAAATTTGAAGTATAATGTTACGACATTGGGTGGGGATTTTTTCAATGCCTAAATTCAGTATTGCTAGAGCTGGATTCATTGGCATCAAAATCCCAGTGACTCTTGAAATTAAGTGGAAGGTTTGCCTCCAAAAACAAGACAAGTCCATAAAATGTGGAAAATAGTGCCAATTTGTCCACAGCCTCTCCAGCAAAGCGGGGAGTAAGTTGGGAAAAACGTAGCTAATCCAAATGGGGTGAAGTACCACCTAGTCTTGATTTTCTGAGCCAGTTCCCAATGATCGACACAGTGTGTTATTGAGTATGAGTAGGGTAGCACTTTTACCCACTGGTCCTCTGAAAAGGAGGATTGTAGGTCTTCCTCCCATTTTTGCATCAGAGAAGATTTAGAGAATTTTTCTTTATGTTGGAGGAGGGAATAGAATAGTGAAATGCCCTTAGTCTGGGGGGTAAGGCTAGTATAAAATTGCCAGGCCTGAGAATGTAGGTATATTGGTGGTTTAGGCATGGAAATTAGAAAGTGTGAGATACATAAGAACAAAAAATAATCCCTGGAGGAAATATGGAAGGTGGACACCAGCTCAGCAAACGATTTAAGACTGTTGTTGTGTAGAAGATCTTCCACCCAGAGGATACCAGATTCACTCCAGGACTTTGATTGTAAATGAGGGATAAGAAGTTCTAACGCTGCAAGTGGAGTTAATCTACTGGTGTTGGGTTTTTGACATACTGAGCTTTGTGTCAAAGCTCTCCAGGCTTTCACGGATGCTTAAACCATGGTGGGGAAAGATAAGATATTCAAAGGGGAACAAATATCAGCTAAAAGGAGTGATTTGAAATATGTAGTTCTAGATAAATATAGTTTCATATCTACCCATAAAATGTCTAGGGGTGGGTGACATTTTTCTTCATTTGTGTGAGCAAGGAAGAGTAGTAATAATCCCAAAGATCCACAAAGCTGACTCCTCCAGCCTTTTTGTGTTTGAGAAGGTGGGCGGTGGAGCATCATGCTTTTTTGTTTTGCCATACAAACTTTTTGAGCAGGGTATTAAGAGATCAAATATATCCTTTGTTGATAGGTATAGGGAGGGTTATAAACAGGTACAATATTTGGGGTTACACCATCATCTTAAAGGTAGATAGTCTACCCATCCATGCAAATTCACATTTGGAATACTGGTGAAGGTCCTGGGTTATTTTTGTGATGAGAGGATTATAGTTCGCTGCTGCCAATCAGGAAACAGAAGGTGTTAGATGTATGCCTAAGTAGGGGATACTCTCATCTTCCCTTTTGTACGCCAGGCATGTAGCGAGGTGATTCCTAGTAGGTTTGGGGAGCCCTAGGTCTAATATTAGGGATTTAGTGTAATTTACCTTCTAATATGATATATTACTGAATGAGGTCAGCACTTGATGGGCTTGTGGTAGAGATATTTTGGGCTGTGTGAGAAGAAGGATTACATCGTCTGCGAAGAAATTTACAACATGGGATTTGCTATTGAAGCGGAAACCAGTGATGAGGGGGTTTGATCTTATAGTTTCAGCAAGAGGTTCAATCATAAGATTAAAAATAGATGGGGACAGGGGGCAGCCTTGCCTAGTACCATTAGTAATAGGGAAAGGTTTGGACAGGAGGCTGAAGGAGTAGACCCATACAGATGGGGTGGAATATAGAGCCAGTATAGCCGAGAGAATGTGCCTTTTCCATGTATACCCAATGGACACGGTCGAACACCTTCTCTGCATCTATAGATAGAAGGAGAGAAGGCATTCCACTAGATTCTGCATGGTTAGTTAAATTTAATATACATCTGGTTGCATCAGATGCATGCCTGCCTTCCGTTTGATCAGGACCAATCAGTGTAGGTAGAACATCTAGGAGGCGACTGGCTAAAATTTTGGCATAGACCTTTACATCAGTATTTAATAAAGATATAGGCTTAACGTTGGCAGGAGTATGAGGTTCCTTGCCAGGTTTAGGCAGGGTGACAATATTGGCTCACATCATCTCTGCTGTGAAGGCTGCTTTGCTGGCTGCTTCTGAATAAAGCTTTGTCATATATGGGGCTAGATTTTGAACAAGACACTCATAGTATTCATTTGTAAGACCATCTGGTCCTGGGGATTTGCCATAGGTTAGGGATTTCATTGATGTGGCTATTTCATTGTCTGTAAAGGGAGAGTTCAAGAACCTTGATTGTTCAGAGGATAGAGCTGGAAGATTAATTTGTTTTAAGAAATTATCAATGTCGTCGCATTAGGCTGAGGAGTTGTGGGGTCCTCCTTCAGATTGTATAGTGCCTTATAATAATTAGCAAAGGCACCAGCTATATGTTGAGGGTTGCTAAGTTTTTGCTTTGTGAACGGCTGATAAATGAATGGTAGTCTGTATTTGGCATTGCATGGTTTAAGTCTACTTGCTAACGACTTCCCAGCCTTATTATTATTAGCATGTTAATGCAATTTAAGACATCTTAAGTATTGATCATGAAGTGAGCATAAGAGTGATCTCAGCTCATAAAGTAAGGAAATCAGAGTGGCAGAATGAGATTCAGAAGGTGATCATTTGTTTTAATTTTCCAGGTCATGTATAGATTTCAAGAGAGCTGTTAGTTTGTTATTGTATTGCTTCTTCCTTCTAGCGCTCATTTGAAGGATAATCCCGCGTATATAAGCCTTGTGAGCGTTCCATAAAGAAAAGATGTTTATGTCAGACGTGTCATTGGTACTAAAATAGTCACATAGATGTTGTGTTAGCCTCAATTTATTGTCAGGGTTTTGAATAATTGAATTATTGCAACACCATACAAACCTTGATGGTCAGGCTTCCTTTTCTTAGTGATTTCTGAGTGAAATTGCAGCGTGGTCTGACCACGTAAACTTGGAAATGGAAGAAGAGGAGGCCTGTTGTAGTAACCATCTCTCAACAAAAAAATAATCAATTCTGGAGTAAGAGCGAAATCTAGAAGAAAAAAAGGTGTAGTCCCTCTCTTCTCCATGGAGACATCTTCAGACATCACTGAGTCCCTCAGTGTGGATGAAATTCCCCAAAGTTGGATGGCGACAGTTGGAAGAGGAAGTAGTCTCCAATTTAGGGTTGGCAACCATGTTAGAATCTCCACTAAGGAGTAAATGTCCAGATTGCATGGCTTTGACCTTCTTGTACAATTTTTTAAGGAATTTGAGTTGGAGTGAGTTTGGTGCATAGGCGTTTACCAGGGTATAAGGTACAGAGTTGAGGGTGCAGACCAAGATAAGGAATCT
This sequence comes from Glandirana rugosa, assembly GCA_018402905.1. Taxonomy (NCBI): domain Eukaryota; kingdom Metazoa; phylum Chordata; class Amphibia; order Anura; family Ranidae; genus Glandirana; species Glandirana rugosa. The sequence goes on from BLSH010029916.1 coordinate 616,354, forward strand.
GCCTTCAGAGTCAGAAATACACTTTTCCAGGACAAATGAGAGTGTGCATCTGATAGCTACAAGAACTCCTTTCTTCTTTTAGGGCGTGCTTGCCATAAAGACGTGAGGGTGGGATGGATGAGTATATTTTGGGGAAGCGTCTATACGAAAGTGTCTGTTTAAAAACACTGCTCGATTACTTCTGCCTTACATCCTGGACAGACTTAAGGTCATGACACAGGAAGGATTTGACCAGCTAAGGGTAGATGATATAGGGTGTGTGCTAATGAGATCAGCTGGTCAACTCCTGCCTGTGTCATGACCTCTAGCCTGTCCACCCTTTCCTGGTTGGCCAGGCTGCATGCTCGGATAAGGGTCTGGTTTGGATTTTAGGGGGACCCCACGTAAATTGTTTTTAAAATTTTGGCACAGGGTTCCCCTTAAAATCCAAACCAGACCCAAGGGGCCTGGTTTAGACTGGGGGGGGGGGACCCCATGCAATTTTTTTCAGTGATCTCTATGTATATTGCCGGAAACAGGCAATACATTACAGCCGCGATAATAAATGACAATTTTTCCTTTGGAAATGTAATTTTGCTCTGGCCCCAGGCACGATATTTAAAGAAATATTTCATTTTTATTTTTTCACTTTAAGCATTATTAAAATCACTGCTCCTGAAAAAACAATCGATTTAAAAACTTTTTTCTGCATTGATACATGTCCCCTAGGGCAGGACCCGGGTCTCCATACACTTTTTATGGCAATAACTTGCATATAAACCTTTAAAATTAGCACTTTTGATTTTTCATGTTTGGGTCCCATGGACTTTAACAGTGTTCAAATGTTCGCAGAAATTTTTTGCCTGTTCACATGTTCTGGTGCAAATCGAACCAGGGGGTGTTCGGCCCATCCCTACTCCCTGGATGTTGGGCCTCTGTATGTAGCCAGGCTGTGTAAAAGTCTCACACATGTGGTATTGCACACTCAGGAAGAGTAGCAGAATGTGTTTTGGGGTTTATTTTGCCATGTGAGAGAAATAACCTGTTAATATGACAATTTTGTGAAAATAAAACCTTCATTTTGCTTTCCAAAAAGTTGGGGGGTATTTGCATTTCCCTTCCTGGCTTGTTAGGGTCCCAAGAAATGAGACAGTCAGTACATCAGGTGCGATCAATTTTCAGAGATTGGCACTATAGCTTGTAGACTCTAATTAGACTATAATTTTCACAAAGACCAAATAATATACACTGATTTTGGTTATTTTTACCAAAGATATGTAGCAGTATACATTTTATGAGCAACATTTTATAACAGAAAGGAAGAAAAATGCTTTTTTTTTTTTACAAAATGTTCTGTCTTTGTTCATTTATAGGGCAAAAATAAAAACCCAGTGGTGATTAAATACCACAAAAAGAAAGATCTATTTTTGCGGTAAAAAGGAGAAAAATTTCATATGGGTACAGTGTTCCATGACTGAGTAATTGTTATTCAAAGTGTGAGAGCACTGAAAACTGAAAATCAGTCCGGTTAGGAAGGGGGTGAGCAAATGGTTAAGCTTGATTTTTTTTTGAAGCTTACTGTAATGTAGCTTACCATACAAAAAAGAACTTAGATATAAATTAATTCTATCCAAACTTTACACAATAGGAAACCCTGTCTATGCCAACATATTCTGAACATTTCAGAGCATTTGGTAAATCATACCAAACGTTATTCACATTAAACGATTTTTTACAATCCTAAAACATTTAATGTGAAGAGTTTAATGTAAAAAGAGTTTAATGTACCATAATGTGCCTAAACCTTAATCAATTGCCTTACAACTTTGCACAGCTTCCCAAACCTATCCTAAAAGTTTCATGGATTTTGGGCTCCCACAAGGCAAATGAATGACATTAAAGTGCTACTAAACTCAGGCCCCTGCATTCACTATATTTGGTCTCCCACAGTGCACAGAACATGGAAAAACAATTATTTTAGTAAACGCACTGCTCAAGAAAAAAATTTAAGGAACACTTTTTAATCAGAGTATAGCATCAAGTCAGTTATAATCCAGGGATATTGATCTGGTCAGTTAAGTAGCAGAGGGGGTTGTTAATCAGTTTCAGCTGCCTTGTTGTTAATAAAATTTACAGCAGGTATACTAGATGGGCAACAATTAAAGGACCTCCAAATTAGGAATGGTTTTACAGGTGGAGGCCACTGACATTTATTTCCCTACTCATCTTTTTCTGACTGTTTTTCACTAGTTTTTCATTTGGCTAGGATCAGTGTCACTACTGGTAGCATGAGGTGATACCTGGACCCTATAGAGGTTGCACAGGCAGTCCAACTCCTCTAGGATGGCACATCAATACATGCCATTGCCAGAAGGTTTGCTGTATCTCCCAGCACAGTCTCAAGAGCATGGAGGAGATTCCAGGAGACAGGCAATTACTCTAGGAGAGCTGGACAGGGCCGTAGAAGGTCCTTAACCCATCAGCAGGACCGGTATCTGCTCCTTTGTGCAAGGAGGAACAGAAAGAGCTTTGCCAGATCAATAAAAAATGACCTCCAGCAGGCCACTGGGGTGAATGTCTCTGACCAAACAATCAAAAACAGACTTCATGAGGGTGGCCTGAGGGCCCGAAGTCCTCAAGTGGGACCTGGGCTCACTGCCCGGCACTGTGGTGCTTGATTGGCATTTACCATTGAACACCAGAATTGGCAGGTCCGCCACTGGTGCCCTGTACTTTTCACAGATGAGAGCAGGTTCACCCTAAGCACATGTGACAGAAGTGAAAGAGTCTGGAGAAGCCATGGAGAATGTTATGCTACTTGTAACATCGCTCAGCATGACTGGTTTGGTGGTGGGTCAGTGATGGTCTGGGGAGGCATATCCATGTAAAAAAAAAGAACTTAGATATAAATTACCTAAATATATATATATATATATATTACCCTCACCTAAATCCAATAGAACACCTCTGGGACATTATGTTTCGGTCCATCCAATGCAGCCAGGTTGCACCTCAGTTTGTTCAGTAGCTCAGTGATTCCCTGGTCTAGAACAGGGAGGAAATACCCCAGGACACCATCCGTCATCTCATTAGGAGCATGACCCGACCTTATCAGACATGCATACAAGCACGTGGGGGCCATACAAATTACTGAGTACCATTTTGCTGCTATTACATTTCAGCAAAATTGACAACCCTGCTGTATAACTTTGATTTTTGGGATGTCTTTGAATTCAGCCCTCTGTAGGTTGATAATTTTAATTTCTATCAAACGACGTAGCATCCTTTTGTCCCTAACACATTATCCGGTCCATATCAGTATAGCTATGCAGCATGATATTTTTCCTCATTGAGATCTAATGTGTTTTCAAAGTGTTACCTTTAGGCCCCTTTCACACGGGCGGATGGTTCGGGTCTGCCTGACAGTTTTTCAGGTGGACCCAAGGGACGCTCCATTGTTCTCTATGGAGCGATGGATGCACATATATATCATTATTTATGTGCACATTTTTGATTTTGCACATATTTAAAAATATTTTTATTGATTTACTCCACTTCATGCACCTTATGTAGTTGAATGGTGTTCTGTGTACAAAATTTTACAAGCTGTAATGCGGATTTAATTTATTACCTACCTATTTAAATCTATTTTTTTTGTCAAGCAGCGCCAGTGTCCAGTTACTTTTTACATATATGGACCCATTCTTCCCTTGAGGAGGAATTTACTGGAGGGCAGCAGCTTAACAAGGGGACACAGAAGTAACCCACGCCAGTCCTAAGTGCAATACTTATTTACATATTTTAGCGCCAGTGTCCAGTTACTTTTTACATACGTGTAACACTAATGAGTCACATGACAACGGGGAGGGAAAATGGGCTAACTGGGCCCAATTTGGACATCTTAGGGGTGTACTCACTTTTGTTACCAGCGGTTTAGTCATATATATACAGCTGTGGTCATCTGCCTCCTCTTGGGGCCAATCTTACAGGAACCCTGATCCTTGGGCTTACCAAATTAAATTATGATGCGTTTATAAGTTTATTAAAGCCTATTTTTCATCTTTTGGACTGACCGGTTATCTCATCTTCTCTTATTCTCAAATATTGCAACCTTCTTCTACAACTGGGGGTAAAGGGTGCCTTCCTTTTACTACCCAACAATATAGACTCATATGTGGCAATATCTAGAATGTAATAACAGCTTCAGTAACTTTCTTAAAGTTATTGGAACAGCTTCTGCAAATAACAACACAATGCCCAGAATCAGCACCAATCACACTATCATATGAAATGGAACCTTCTGTTCTTACACTCTCATGCACTTCATTCAGATTATACATTTGGGCTCCTTCATCAGTTACTTCAGTAATAGAGCAACTTTCACACTTCCCTATGTATTCCCAATCACACAGCAACTCACTCAGCACCACCAGACAAGATCCAGAGAGAGTTTGGGCTCCTGGAGACCCTCAGACAGGGAAAGGTGGAAGACAGAGAGGAAGCTCTAACAGTGACTTACCCACCAGCTGTAGGTATCTGTGTTGCCCCTGCTGTCTGTATAATTGTCAGTTTCCTCTTGTCTCTCCTGGCTGCTCGCTCGCCAAGTACTGATAAGGAAATTGTCAGGAGGTGTAAGGTTATGTGATGTCACAGAGTACAGACTTCACAAGGAATCTCATTGCCGTACTATTTTATTGAATGAAATTTCTCCTTTCTGTATCCTAAGCATTATAGGCGTACCTTGATTTAATGAATTATCATAACATGGAGATGGTGATTTCCAGAATAGGTAATACACGGTCACATGACAAAGTTCACATTGATATGATAACATTTCCACCGACGAACATGACATGATATTACAAAGTTCAAACAGATTACAACTTTATCTGACAAGACATGAAATGACATGGGTAAAATGTTTTCCTAATGACACTTCAGCCTTACATTGCATAGACATATTATAATAAGCAAAGATACAATTAAGTTATAATTTCATAAATACCCCCTTCATGCCCAGGCCAATTTTCAGCTTTCGGCGCCCTTTGAATGACAATTGTATGGTCATGTAACACTGTACCCATATGACATTTTTAGCATTTATTTTACACAACTAGAGATTTCTTTTGGTTGTATTTAATCACCACTGGGTTTTTATATTTTGTGCTAAATAATTAAAAAAAAGACCGAACATTTTGATAAAAAAAGTGTTTCCTTTGTTCCTGTATAATTTTGCAAATACATCATTTTTCTTCATAAATTTAGGCAAAACTGCGTTTTGCTACTTTGATGAAAATAACCCAGATCAGTGTTTATTATTTAGTTTGTTGGAAAGGTATAGAGCCTACAAACTCATTTCTGAGGCCTGAAAATGCCAGGACAGTACAAAAAGCTTCTAAATCAACCCTTTATGTAAAACAGACAGTCTTAGGTATTTAGTAAGAGGCATGGCGAGTTTTTTGAAGTTGTAATTTTTTTGGAAAATGAAGAAACATAAAAAATATTTTTTTTTCATACTGTCACCAGTGCAGCCTCATTATTTAACTGGTGTGGTAATGATCAGGGACACTGACTTGTGACAATATGTTTAACAAAAAAAAACATTTTTTTTCTTTGTTTTTTTTTGTTTTTTTCCTGATGTAACCCATTAGAGACACCCCTCTCTCTACTCTCACCTACAGTAGGTGATATTCCTTGTAGCCATCACCTCTGCCAGGCAATGTATCAATATTTTTTTTCTGCATTATCGTTTTTGTTTCAGAAGGGGGGTATTTGGTGTTTATATTTCTTTTCAGGTATATTGATTATTATTTGGTGATGATAGGGTTTCTCTTTTATGCTGAACTGATATTTTTGCAGCCGGGCATCTCTATAGAAAAGTGTGCTTCTGTTTCATGTGTGACTGACTGCATTTGTCTATGTGGATCCAATTTTGGAGCTGATTTTTTATATACAACAAGCGCTCTATGACCAACTTATTCATTGAAGAGTTCAGACTTATAAGGTGAGTGGATGACAGATTGGGGGGTTCATGAAGAGATCATTTGAAGAACACAGAGGAGCAAGCTTCTTCCATGTTACTGAGGAGCGGATTTATTGCACTTAGTACTTGGTTTTCACACGTTGCACGTGATTTAAGGGGATTTCATGATTTTGCACATTCTTTGGCACTTTTATTGTGGGATGAGTTTTTGTATGAGGTTAAATCATTGGAGTTCTACGTATTCATTTTATGCTGTTTGGCACTTTAGTATTTGCACATTTAATATGTTTTATGTGTGATTATTTTTATTTGAGGAATACTGATTAATAATATTGAAAGGGTCTTGTAAAAAGCCCCCTTAATGTCTACATTGCTCTAGGGCTGGATTGCTCCTTTAAGTGTATTATTTTGCTTAAGATGTAAGTTTTGAATGATTATTGCATAACAAATGAGTTTATGACTGAAACTAAAATGAGGAACTTGCTAAATGTTCCAGACACTAGCTGTCTGTGCTGAGGAGGGGTATTTTCAATATTCTAAGTGACATAATTGTTCTGCCCAGATATAAAGATGTAATGATTATATAAATGTGTACAATCATAATTGGCTAATTGAATAAGTAAAGGAAACATTTGGACATATACCTCTTATTGATTGGAGATAATTACTGACGCCCGCCTTATCCTGTGTGTAAAAGAGCCTGTACAAGGAAGAATAAACATACATGGTGTGTGCAATAAATTTGTGTGCTGTATTGCTTTGCATACACTGTCTCCTACATGCAGATGATCCGGATGTGGCCAATGGAATGGTGCTGAAAAATAAGGTATGTAATTAGATGATAATAAGGTGATAGTCAGGACTAGAGGTATAGATAAATATTAGTGGATAACTGTTTTTGTATTCAGGTCAGGTCTGAACAGAATTATGTAACATTTTTGGAAAAATATACAGCCAAGAAGTCCAGTACTTGATGCCAATATAGCAAAAACCTTCACAGCCACCATGTATTTCCCTCTGGTGCTCAGATAGGCCGGGATAATGGCAATCCAGACACTGCAGAACACCAGCATGCTGAAGGTGATGTACTTGGCCTCATTAAAACTGTCTGGTAATGTCCTGGCTAAAAAAGCGATAATGAAACTCACAGCTGCCAGAAGCCCCATATATCCCAGGACAGAGTAGAAGCCGATAACTGAACCCTCATTACACTGAATGATTATCTTTCCCTGATAAGAGTGAGTGTCCCAATCCTGGAAGGGGGGAGAAATAGACAACCAAGTGACACAGATTATCACTTGAACCAGTGAGAAGACACAAATGATAAAATTGGACAGTTTGGTTCCCATCCATTTCCTCCAGGTACTCCCAGGTTTGGTAGCTTTAAAAGCAATACACACCATGATACTTTTGGCAAGTAGAGAAGATATGGCAACTGAGAAGATGACACCAAAAGAGGTGACACGCAGCATGCAGGTTACATTTACTGGGTAGCCGAGGAACAAGAAGACACAGAGGAAGCTCAGCATGATGGAGACCAGGAGAAGATAGCTCAGGTTCCGGTTATTAGCTTTAACAATGGGGGTGTCCTGGTAATGTATAAATATTCCCAATATGAAAGCAGTCAGAAGACAACAGAGGATGGAGACAGCTGAAAATACTGCAACAATGGGATCATCAGTGTAGGAGAGAAATTCCACCAATTTTGGAACACACCGATCCTTCTTCTTATTTGGCCATTCATCATCAGGACATTTCATGCAGTTTTCACTGTCTGCAGGAAGAACAATACAAACACAATGAGAATCAGGGTCAGAGCTCCTGAGAAAATGAATTGTCTTCTGTTGTCCCACAGCTAGCAATTGGATTTCCATTAATGTATTGTGGGAAAAAAAATGAGGGGGCATGGCCAGCAGCCAAATGTGATGGCCTCTCCTGACACAGCTCTGCACAGTAGTGAGAGACCAGGACTCACAACTGGAGCAGGGATCGCCTACCCATCTAAGTCTAGACCCAGAATGGCACCTGCAGAGCCTGCACCTGCTGAGGTCCAGCTACCTGTACTTCTGGGGATTCTTGTGCCACTCGTTCCTCTATAACTGTATTTCCCACGCTTCAGCCCTCATCAATCAGTGTCTTTACACAGATCTGTTTAACCACTTCCCGACCGCGCTATAGACAAAAGACGTCCACAGCGCGGTCGGGTTATTCTGAATGGACGTCCATGGACGTCCTCCAGAATCCCGCTTCCTGCGCGCCCCCTGGGGCGCGCACACGGGAAGATCCGTGACCGTCGGGTCCGGGGGACCCGACTGATCACGGATCGCGATGAATGGCCGCTGTGAGCGGCCTTTCCCTACCCCACCTACCGACCCACCCACAAACTACCTAGCACCCCAACGACAGTAAATCGTCACGACACCCGTAATGTGTAACGGGTGTCGTGACGTGTGTAGAAAGGAGGGGGAGAGAGGAGAGTGTGACGTGGCTAGCCACGCCTCTCCTCTCTCTTTTCGGCCGCCTTCGCGGCCGAACAACTGTACACTAGCGCGGCAGTAACCTGCCGCGCTAGTGCACCACTTTCCGGCGAGTGTCGCCGGTAAGTAGCGCTAGGCACTAGTCAGCCCAGGGGGCCTGGGCTGCCAGTGCCTAGAAGGGCACACGCGCGGGGTCCCCCGCGCGTCCTTCG